>CM064902.1:505763-595763 GCA_030347415.2 Decapterus maruadsi | reverse complement strand
GCCGCCTGACATCAGTCAACCCCGCTCACTGTTGAAATGTGCAATTTCATGGTGTCCACCAGATGAACCAGTGCTATCATCCAGTTTGGGCTGCAGCAGGTCAGTGGTGGCCATAGAGTCCCCCCCCACCCAACACAGATGTTCATCATCTCATCAGAATTCCTGTACAGGGTTTAGTGTCATTGTCAGACGTGGCTCGGCTCAGCTCGGCTTCACTCTGCCCGGCTCTCTGCCCCACAGGGGAACACAGACCGGGTCATAGCAGCCATCTTACAAAGCATGTGATAGCCGCGCACAGCTGGTGGGAACACATGTAAGGGGGTCCTGCACATATGTTAAGTATTTAACCCATCAAAGAGATTGTAATCCACCAAATTGAGAGGATCACCATTACAAGCGTCCTTTGAACTAACTCTTAATAAAGATAACACACCACCGTGACCTTTCTTTATCGATGGACCTCATCACATCCAGATGAGATAAAATGAGAGCACATCAAACCCATTTTTGTCAAATTACCATTCATCTTCTCTCCTTTTTCTCCCTCTACGAAATAAGGAATGAATGAAATAATGAGATGGTGTTGTGGGACTTTGCCAGCTGAATTATTAAGGCTCTCAATAATAGTAGATTAATTTAATCTCCCTCTAAATCTCCTTTAATGCTGGGAAGGTATATCTCCTCTGGTGTCGCAGCCATTGATTATGGAGTTAAATTTGATTATAAGAGCAGAAAATACAGAGGAAGAGCAGAGACGACGGTGGGCTCGGCCTCCCCCTGCCACCGTGCTCAGCCCCTACACCCCCTCCTCTGAAAAACAAAACTGCAAAAGAAAGAAAAACAATCCTAAATAATTGAGGGTAGGCCGAGGAACTGAGGGGAGGCTGAAATAACCAAACGACGCAGGGCTGCAGATGAAGACAAGCTGCGAGAGCACTGGAGCCCATCTGATTTGTGCATGAGAAATGAGATGGAAATTACAGCATGGTACACTGGCTGCCACCATATACAGGACCGCTGCTGCTGCTGCTATCGCCGCTGTGTGTGTGTTCCTGTTAGATCCGTGCACCGCACAGGCATATAAGAGGAGCAGTGATGCTGCCAACTCACACACAGACACTGAACTGTTAAAACAAGGGCATTATAGGGCATGGAAATTGGAAGTAAGGAGCTTATTGGTTGCCGTCTCAGTGTTTGGTGGAAGGTTTTTTTTTACAGTGAATGCAGATGAGGTATACTGTAAATCCAGGCGGCACGGGCTTTAAGTAAGTTTTAACTAAGTGTTTCCATAGCGGTGTAAGTGTCAAATATAGCATTCACAATAATAAAGAACAGAATCCTTCCTCAGCTCTCTAAGGAGCGGTTACATTATGCTGATCTAGTTGGCCTCACATGCCAACACATACACACATGGAAGATTCCCACTGCATTCTCCCCATGCTGTGATTGTGATAAACGAGCTACGCCACAAGTCAACAGATACTTGTCTTCAGTTACTATTCTCTTCTCATATTCCTCATTTGCTTGGGTTAAATTATGCAGTCCAAAACTCTTTTTTTTTTTTTTTTTTTAATAATTTAACAGTGCGGCGCTCAGTGTCTCCAGGGAGCGCTACATTAGATCCAATTTCAGGCCCACGTCAGGCAAATTTAGGGCAGTCATGCAGACGCTTCCTGAACGCACAGGCATGAAGGGCTGCTGGACTGTGGGCACGCATGACAGCATGTCTGTCTATGAGTCAGTGTGCTGGTGTATCTGGAGACCATGACGGTCTGCAGTGGCCCGAGTTGATTTGTAAATGTGATCTGATCTTGTACCTCTTTAGCTCACTTTTCAGCATGGTACATCTTTAGTTGCATACAGGTGGAATTATGTTATGGAAATATGGGAATGTTACAATGTGAGTGTGAGTCATTACAGCCTGTAATGTAGAATATAATATAAAATTGCAATTCAATTCATTTTATTTCATTTTTGTCTTGGTACAATTGTTTCATCATGTCGTTGTGTATACAATAAATACATTATAGTGATACAGGAATGTATTGTAAAGTGACTTGGAACAGTATGATTCCCACATGTACAGACTATTTGACCATCAAATGTTCTAACTGGTCCCTAATATCACCACTGACAAGTCAACATTAAAGCTGCACTGATGGCATAAAAAAGTGTCAAAAGAAAAAGTCACCAGTGTAGAAAAACAGCTACAGTATAAGGCTCGATTTACCATTTCTAATAACACGGTTGTTGGTCATATATTTCCTATGCAATAACAAGTAGTCCCTCCCCTCACGCTGATGAAAGCATTTAGAGTTGAGAAGAAGGAAGTCCTGCTACAGAAGCATCTTTAAGATTTTTTTTTTTTTTCCAGGAGAGCAAGGCTGAAAATAGAAGGGTGGCGTGTGTTGCTGTGGGGCAGCATGTCGACACGCGTTAGCCACTGCCAGTGCTGGGAGTTCTTCATAGAAGGTAGTCGGGTTGGCTGACTTCAATTTCAGCTCGGCCATTTTCTCAGGATCTGTGTTTCTCTTCAGTGTTTCAACAGGGTGGGGCTACGGTCTGGTTTCTGACTGTGGACTGATGGGGATTTAAATTGTTGGAGACTTTGTGACCTTGATCCTCAGTCTCTGTTGTGAACCACTGACCTTACTTTCCATGAGCCACATTAACAGCATCATTAAAACTGTTTTTTTTTAATAATTTGATATTAAAAAGGTACAATAAGGAGTTTTTTTATGATGCTGAAAGACTCGTTCATGGTTTTATCTCCAATCGACCTCAAAATCACCTCGCTTGACTGCTTCAAAATGCAGCTGTTTGAGTTTTAACAAGAAGAAGTAAGTATGATTATGTAACACCGCCTCTGAGGTCTTTACATCGGCTCCCTGTACATTTTAGAGTAGATTTTAAAGTGTTAACCGTTGTTTTTAAGGTCCTGCATGTTTTGGCACTGCAATATCTGTCAGACATGATTGTATCATACAAACTAAGTAGACCACTTAGGTCATCTGTAACAGGCTGTCTGACTGTTCCCAGGGTGGGTATGGAAACTGGTGAGGCTGCCTTTAGCTACTATGGCCCAAAATTATGGAACGGCCTTCCCAATCATCTCCAATGTGTCCCAGCATTATTATTTTTAAAAAAGATCTCAAAACATTCCTTTTTAGCCCTCTTGAATGCTCTGTGAAGCACATTGTACTAGCAAAATGTGTTATACAAATAAAGATTTGCTTTTTGCTTGCTTGCTTATATTATTCATACACCTCCAATCAAGCTTCACTGACAAGGCTCCAGCTTTCTGTTGATGCCATCAGTCGATTATAAAGCCCATGGATAATAACAATGCAATTAGTTTTGTTATTAGTTCAAGTCGAGGTTTGGTTATTCCTCTCAGAGCCAAACAGCCTCAGCCATGTTGCATTAGAGGAACCTTGCAGCAGTTTGTCTGGTTTAATTGGAGATCCGATGTCATCCATGTGTCAGCGTGTTCTCCCTACTCAATGAAGAGCTCTTCCCATCAGCGTTGGAAACTCTAACTTAATCCATCTGTGTCACCATCCGCAATCAAGAGCCACTCCGTGTGTAAACCGCAGAGCGACACTGTGCGTGGAAAATGAACTCCTCTGACTGTGCTGAGTGCCGTTGCTGTCGTTTCCCAGGACAATCAAGAACCGCAGACTTTGTTAACCAGTGTGTCGCCTCACCCACAGATGACTCCTGCTCACTGACGCTCGCCCGGCCTCCTGGGGAGCCATCACAGATGTGGCTGGATTAGAATAAAGCAGCCAGCAACCGGAAGATGAAATAAGATAAATCCAAAGAGTGAGCTCTCCTCATATCATCAAACAGTAACCCCCTCCACCCCCTGCCCCCTGCTGCTGCGTTAATCAACATGTGACAGAACTGAATCATCTACATCAACAGAACAAGGCTGGGTCAGTTTTTCTCCGATAGAGTGTGTGGCGTTTGCTCCAAATAGCTGGGAGTCGTGCCGGGGCCTGCAGCTTTTCCCTCGGGCTCATCTCTGCAGGTTGGATGTGCTGATTACAGAGCATCATCTCCATCAGATGAAACTTAATTAAGAAGACAATAAGAAGTGATTAGCTCTCCTTCCCACCGATGCTATTATGGTAACGTCAATAGCAGGTAGAGATCATCAGGGAGACTGATCTGATTTAAATGATGAAGTGAGAAGCACTTAGCATTAGCTTAGCATTGGGACTGTTGAGGCTAATGCAAATGAAAGAGTCAGTGATATGTCAGCTTAGCTAGCCACAGCACAAAGGGCCTTTGTATGGGATGCTTGGCCTTCATGTGATGTGCTGCCCCTGCAGTGTAAACCGTGGAGGTTAGTGCATGTGACCATGTTAATATAATATGTTTTTAGTTTTGATTGACACTGAAAGGTAGATGAACCACATATCTGCAAAATGTCAGGTTTTCCCCAGAGGACGGTGGTGTGAAGGGGAAATACAATATAGCCTAAAGGAAATGTATGTGGAAATTAAAAAGAACAAATAAATGCATAGAGGTAATAGAGGACATAACATAATACAATAAAAATAAATTAAGAAAGTAATAAAGACGGCACAACTTTTTTTGTTTTGTTTTTTTCAATCATCCATAAAATCATTCTTGATGTTTGACACCTCAACCAATAAAAAGTACATGTAGCGTTAGAAAAGACATTAAAAAAAATAATGTTATTAACAATGCAACAACTAGTGCATTGTTGATAGTGTATTCATCATTTCTAGTATTCATAGGTCAATGTAGGACACAGAATCTTTTCTTCTTCTTTTTTTGAATTCCTGAATTCCTCAGAATCTCAGATGTCCCATCCTGAACTGAATCCAGAAGCTGCTGCATGTGTATTGGGGCTCTTCTTGACAGATGAAGAAGACACTGACAGTGTGTCTCTGCTGCTTCCAGCATGGCTCACTATCAGCATGAACACAGTACGATGCCACTGACTTAAAAGCCCACAGATCCCATCAAGCAGAGTGAGAATGTGAAGTCCAGATCGTTTACAACGAGGAAGCGTGCCAACGTGGTGAGTTCACAGACTTGACCCAGATCTAACGAGTCACTGTCCTCCTGCTTATTTGGCAGGTCAGAGGTCACAGGCACTCTGAGGCTGTTGGTATTTCTTTCATTAAGTGCCATGCAGCTCCAAGCTAACCTGAGGGAATGCAGCCCTCTGAGTGGTGAGCCGGCATGTTTGATCAGGGAAGGATCTTCCCTCCCACCGAGGTTAAAGGACAGAGGGCAGAGTGTGTGGCCCTCGGGCTGAAAGCAAAGCATGTGCTGTGATTCCTGCAGCACATGCTGTTAAATTGATGTTGAAAGATATTTTGTTGAATTTGTAGCATCTTTGCATAATTGCTTGTGTCCTCTGAGTTGCATTGAGTCGTCCAGGTCTACTTGATTTTATTTGACCTGTTTGGAACATTTGATTCAAAGAAAACAGTCCTCACACATCTGAAAGTAGAGTTCAATGACACTAACAGTGTTCAGGCAAGGACATGCATATTCCTTTGGGGAAGAGACCATTAATGCATCATGAGTATGGTGTCTGTTTGTTGACACTGTCACACACAAAGAAGAGGTCGGACTAAGCTGAAAGACGCTGCAGGTGTGTATTAACCTGTGCATGTGGCAGACAAAGCTATATGCCATGGACTGCTTGTCATCAATCATTCACTGTCATACAGCATCCATTCATCATTGTTCCATTGTTCACATTTCTCATATAACTAACCTGTTTTATTAAAGGGGTAGTTCACCCAAAATTCAAATTTCACTCATTATCTACTCACCCTCATGAGAATTTTCAGAGTCCTCCGTTCCTTCTCTGAGTTACAGGGGGGTCCACACAGCAGTATTTGTCCATATAATGGTTGTGAATGGATACCACTTTTCTTTGTCCAAAAAGACACACCAAAAAACATCCAGATACCTCCATACTGCTCGTCTGTAATGTCCCTCTTGTATTGAAGCCCCCACATGAGAAATTGTTCCGAAAAAAGTTAAATACATCTATATTTGAAGCTTGTTTGTAGGGAAGCTCCCAGTGTCTCAGTTCACTGCTCTTCCTGTGAACAATTTCTCATGTCGGGGCTTCAATACCAGAGGGACATTACAGACGAGCAGTATGGAGGTATTTGGATGTTTTTTGGTGTGTCTTTTTGGACAAAGAAAGTTGGTGTCCATTGACAACCATTATATGGACAAATACTGCTGCCCGGATGATAAAATATGATAAAACATTTTGATTTTGTTGTCTAACTTAAACCAGCTAAAGCATGGCTGTTTTCTATGACTGTCTTTATTTACCGTCTGTGGGTCTTCCAAACCAGAAATGTTGTCAGTCATAAAATCCAACTCTGATCATCTGCTGTGCACCTCACAAAAAATAACTAGACAGATTTATCAACTTAGGCTGTATATCAAAGCTACAAATGTGCAAATGTTGGTTTTATAAATGGATTCATTTATTATTTTATTTAAAACAGCCAGTTGTGGAGTGGGGTTATAATATACTGCAGGGTCACTGTCACACAGTCACATCCACATGAAGAGAGGACCACTTCAGTCCCACCTGTGGATGCAGGCAGCATCACCTCTGACCCCACTGTGACTGTTGCTTGTCACCTGAACTTGTTTTTCAGTTCCAATGCTCCAACTCCACCTTCCCTGCTCCTTTAGCCCTGTGCCCTCCAGCCAGACCTCCGTCCATATCTAGGCCTCTGTGTGACCATCCAACCCCTCCAACCCTGCTGCAGGCTGGGCACAACCACAAAAGCTTGGCAGGACACTTGGCTAGAGAGGCACAATCTATTAGCTCCCGGCTGATACATGAAGAAAAGGGCGAGAAAAACAGGAGGACATAAGAAAAGAAAATGTCATGACCTGGCTGAAAGCTAGGACCACATATGGAGGCAATACACGTCTTTGAAAGTAAAAAGAATAGAGATGTATTCATGAACTAACTGAAGTATTTATGTAGATGAGTTCATCAGGAGTGAGACAACGAATCGTTGCATCCAAACCAAACATAGTGAAAAGAAAAGAGGAGAGACACTGAACACTTAGGCCCATAGAGACAATGAAGCATTCACACCAACTCAGGTGTCCCCCACCTCTCCAAATGAACCAGCCACATCAAACAATAGAACACCACAGGAAGTAGGTCAGTGGCTCAGAAAAAGAAAAGAAAAGAAAAGAAAAGAAAAGAAAAGAAAAGAAAAGAAAAGAAAAGAAAAGAAAAGAAAAGAAAAGAAAAGAAAAGAAAAGAAAAAGCATTTTAAAAAAGACAAATCGGTTGAGAGAGCCACCAAGCCATAACGAATCAATTTAGAATGAGAAGTCAGATGGAGTCAGGTGCAGCATCCTCCCTCTGCCAGACTGTGACTATCTGAGGAGAGAAGGCTCTTTGAAACTCCGCTCAGCTCCGCAAAACTCCAGATTTAAGGGTGAGCTGGTGAGGAGGGGGTTGAGGCTGATTAGAAGATGTCTTCTGGCTGAGGTCAAGAACTTTTTTTTTATCCTTAACTTTCCTCCCACAATTTATTCCACCTGCTGTTTCTTTTACTTCTCCTCCCTTCACCACCTCTGCCCCCTCGCTCTGTTCAATATTCTGTAAAATGTGTTGGTTTCTTTTCTCTTTCTGCATTATTTGCTCGGCTTGCAGCACCTGCAGCACAATTTTTCAAAGTGATTTCTTTTCTTTTCTTCTTCCATGACATCCTCTAGAAACATTCCTTTAGCTGTATTATATCACCCTCTGACCTACAGCACCTGCACGTTCCCCATGTTTTCTGTGACTCGCTCTAACTGTCTGTTCCTCTTCTGAAAATATTTTTACTTCAGGTTTAGAGCAGAGTCCTCTCGCTTTTGTCTGTCCTATGTCCTCTCTGCCAGTGGCTTGCACAGACTTTTTGAAGGACAGGGGCGAAAAGGAAACCCCCCCCGTGCAAGAGGGCACTTTAGCACGCGTTTTGGCTCCTAGAGGGCACTAGGCACGACTGCCCCCCCCTGGGCCGACCTTGTGCATGCCACTGCTCTCTGGGTAGCTGGAGGCACATTGTTTTTGTGTTGTTTAGTCTGATTACCGTGGACACAGTTTTACAGCTTGACAGAATGTATGATTTGACTTCAGAATTATTCAAATCTGGTGATTAAAGGTTAAACTTGAAGGACACTGTGACCTTGCAAAACACACCAACTCACTGATTTACTGTAATGATGACACAATTAATTTATGACACAATTAGTGTCTGCTAAGATGAAATGATGGCATTTAAAGCAGATGTCAGTGGAATGTTTTTGTTAATTTAAGTCCTAAATAGTCCTATTTTCCATCAGCAATCATTTACATGGAGTGTTTCAGCCGTAACACGAGTCTCTCCGTCACTCTGCTCTGCTGTAAACCAGGAGAAAACTTTCCTTGTGGGATACAAGTGTTATCCAATGAGGAGAGAGAACGGCATGAAGGGCTGTGTGTGCAGCCAAGGGATGCGCGTGAATGTGGTGACGTAGCACGAGGACCAATAGATGCCTGACGAGGGCGGGGGCTGCTAACTCATGGTGCGTTCAAGGAAACTCGTACTTTGTGTTTTTCCTTCCTGATAAGTCATACCAGTTCGATCTGGTACGAGTTCACGGGTCGGAAGTTACGAGTGGCCGTTATAGTGACTTTCACAGACAACAGGATGGAAAAAAGTTGCCTGGAACGCTACAAAGTCGTAGTTGTGACTTCAAGCTGTAACTTACAGTTTCAAAAGCCTGCCTTGAACGCAGCATTAGCCAAAACGGCCGGACCGCTGATATCTGCTTTAATAATCAAATGATTATAATAGGGCCAGAAAGGGGGGACTTTCTCTATTTTGCTGTTCTTTTCACAATGTTACGTGAAGATTCAGTCAAAAACTGGGTAATCTCAGTCAACCCAACTGTGACGATGGTTAAAATCAGTACAGCTTTTGCTATATGAAATCACACTAGCCTATAAGTATTATTTATTTTGATTGGATAAGTGTTTGTCACAAAGTTACAGGAAGGCTGGACGGCTGGTTTTAAGGTTTAGTTTCTGTATACAGGCTCTCTGTGGGCTGAAGCTTTGAGACCGTCACAGTATTATAGAAACCTAGAGCTTCTTTATAACAAAGAAAATATGGGCATCTGCCTTTATGCTGCATGGGAACTTGAACTCTGGTGTTTGTAGAAACACTCTCATTTGTGCGCCAACAATTTTGGGTTCTCCAGGTCGTAAACTGCAGGTTTACACAGAACAAAACATGGTATGTGGGTCTTTCAGGAGACGTGCACTCAACATCCCCCGTCCTTCATTTCACTTGTGGTCATTGTGCAGCCTCAGCACAACCTGACACAGCTGCACTTATAAACCTGAACTCTGAATAGAGCCTGTCCAGCCTGACACTCCTTCCCACAAATGCACAAGTATTTATTTTAGACAAGCTCTTTTTGAGAAAACGCTCTGTAAGAAGGAACTGTTAACGGTTAAGAAGAATCCTCCCTGCTGAAGCCTGGAATACAGTGACTAATATGAAAAGGCCTTAATTGATTATCATTCATTTCACATCATATTTTTTCTCTCGAAAAAACTGAAAAAATACTTTTAAAAAAACTTCTTATTTCGGGTCTTAACATTTGTACATGTAAACCAACAGGTGATGCCAAACTACTTCTCCCCAAGCAAGTCAGAACAGAGACCCCCTGGAAATAAGTGTCTCAAAGGTTGGACAAGTAAGCTTTTTACCATTTGGCACTCATGCATAAATGCACATACGGGCACTAACCCTACCCCAAGGCACAACACACTGACCAAACAATCATAGGTCTCTACTATAGACTGCAGTTTCTCCATACAGATCTGCTTCATGGAAGTGACAGAAGCCTCTTCAGGTACCTGTCAACAGTCTAACTCGAGGTAGGTTCAGATATGGTACAGTCCAGTTTAGGGGTGTCTGAAAATCGCATTGCTTGATTTTTGATTGCATTGATTTTAACCGGCAAGATGAATTCTATACAGTACAGTTGCAATTATATAAATATTCCAACCACTGAAATCTAGTTTTTATTGCACTGATTAAAAATGATTCAATGTCTTTTATTTTGTCTTTAAAAAAAGTTTTGTTTTTTTTCTTTTCCAGAGACGAAAAAGGAGGGATCATCTTATATTTGGTTCATTGCAATACACATATTGCCTTTGCATACTGACTGCATTTTTTCCTCATGAAGGGCAGCTACAGACTCAGCCTAGAAAAAATGACTTTATTTTAAGTGTGATGTCAGTAGACTTTCTGCTACACCAGCTCCTCCACCTTTCTCCTCCTTCAGCTCTGCTAATCTGCAAACCTCTCTTCCAGCTTCACGTACCACATGTCAATCTGTCAGTCCGGCTGAACTTAATCATCCAATCTACTTACTTGGACTCCGAAATGGGGCATGAACAAACAGCCTGATTAGTCCCCAGCACGAGTGGAATGCCCCCCTCCCCATAATCCAGCGGGGCAACAAAACGTGCCCCTTCTGATCGGTGACAGCTGAGTGACAGCCAGCTGGAGACGGTACAGTATGCACCAAAAACTTAGGCAAACATGTGCGCTCCTTTCACAAAGGCTCATATTCAGTCCTGTTTCAGTGCACATGCACACACAGACTCTTCCAAAGCTGGAGGCATCCTTCAAATTGAAGAATTATGATTTTAGGCACATTTTTGCCCCAAAAACGAGGACAGATGTGATGTGTAATTTTCCCTCATCAGATTTCCACGCTGGCCTCAGCAAATAAGGAGCAATTTGTTACTCTTTAGCCGTCACCACAAAGAGGAAACGTCAACTTGGCCCATCGAAACGAATCCCATCAAATCAAACAGACCTCCAGCCAACCGTTTCAAACTCCCCACGTCCCACTTGGTGCCCCTCACCCCAACATCAACTTGGCAATCACTTGTGTAAACCCGCTTAAGATAATTGAATGTTTTTCTTTGACATTCATTCATGTCGTTTCTCAGCTGCCGACAGGAAGCGCTCCTCTTCTCCCATCATGCCCGGACCGGCTTGATTCTGATTATGAGCACTGATTATGGCCCATCGTAAAAAAAAAAAAAAAAAAAAAAAAACTGATCTGTCTTGAAATTATAAGATTGGAGTAATGATTCTGTCAATGATGGTGATCTCAACATTTCGTTGCAGAGGCTGTTAAATGTATGTGAGCAATGTCATCAAGTATTTTATGAGAAGGAGAGATTCAAGCAGAGCTCACAGCTCCAAGTTAAGGTCAAAGAATCTCTGATGCACAGGCAGACTGCAATCACTTAACTGCACTCAACAAACAGCTGGAGAGGAAATCAATAAAGGAAAAACTTTGATTTAGCACAATTTCAGATTAGTCTATTCATAAGGCAATCTGGAAATATGAGAACGGAGACCAGACCTGGTTTGACTGAAGTTACACATGTACTGTAAGAACTCCAACTGCATGACTTGAGACTTGACTTAACACTGAGACATGTGACTTGACTGGTGAGGTTTTTTTAATTGCATATTTTCATGTCCCTTTTTTTGTCTGTGTGTTTTTATTCATCAGTAATATTTTGTTGGGTTAGTTGAAACATGATTGGGTGTTTAATGTGATGCCCAAAAACCTGACTACCTACAGTACTTGTGACAGTTGTGGGTCCGGTCACTATGCCTCCAACTGATCATGTGCCCTGGCTACTTGGCCAAGGAGATGTCCCTTTGGCCCTTAAAGGTCCCATATTATGCTATTTTTCATCTATTTCATATGGTTTTAAGTTGTCCAAGCATATTGTATTCATAGTGTATTGTCCCCAAATCAATCTGCAGCTCTAGATCTCAGTAATCTCAAAGTGTCTCTCCTGAGAACGAGCTGTTTCTGTGTCTGCACCTTGAAATGCAAATGATTATGTGTAAACCACGTCCACTCCACAGCTGTCACGGGGAGAGGGTGTGGTTTTCACTTTGTGCCAATGTTGACATTGAGACAGCTTAAACATTGAAAAAAAAAAAAGTTTATGAGACTCGCATCTTGTCTGAAAAAATACTAATGTCTCACTGTGACAGAAGGAGATCGCCTACATGGTGAGGCTCCTACAGCCATCAAACTGTCAAATAAAAAAACGAGTGAAACTAAGGAGCAGCACAAACTGTAGCTACACACTGTTATGGACTGATGAGAAGTTACTGGAGAATATGGTTTTGCGCCGTGAGAGGAGACTTCCTCGTTCAGATCAGGATCATGTCTCTCACTCCGTGATGAGGACCGCTGCACCGCAGCGCTGATGAGAAGCCGTATCAGGACAATATCTGCGGTTTCATGTTTAATGACGGCTGGGCAGCTTTTTTTCAGTCAGTGATTCAAAATGATCATCTACCGACCGATGCTCCCGTATCTACGTTTCATGTGAAATGACGGGCCGACGGACGGACGAGGGGGGGTGGAGGTGGTGCGACTCTCGCTGATCAGGAAATGGCTCACCGGGCGGAGCTAACGTTTTTCCAGACTTGCCCAGGGGGAGGATAAGGAAGTACCGGGAGGTGGAGCTGTTCAACACATCCTGACGTCAAGTCTGCAGCACTTTCAATTCACCCGTTTGGAGACACGATCTCAAAAAAGTGTAAAAATCAATTGAGGGAGTGAACAGACTTTTTTCACCTTCAGGCGTCATAGAAAGGCCCCGGGAACACATAGGACCACTACAAAACCTCTAGAAAGTGGATTTTCATAATAGGACCCCTTTAATTATTCATGGAAAAGGGCTGCCATTCCGAACCTGAAAAAAGTCTGCCATTAAAAGGATTAAGGCGCTGGGTACATGTATTGCGGACAGTTGCAGTGAAAGCTTTGGTAGTACAGTGGTTAGAGCATCTGCCTCCAGCGCGTCAGATCTGTGTTTGACTCCCCGAGGAGCTGCACATTAGCAGAGACTTTCTTGGCCTCTACCTGATCTTTTTACTAAACTAAACCAGCTCCTTTCTACATTGCCTAAACCCGACCAAAGTACAGAGCAAGGACATTTGTTTTTCAGCAGGAGCGCCGCGGCTCCTGAGCAGGGGGGGGGACTGGACGGGAATGAGGACTCTACCTACATGGTCACAGAGGCAACTGCTTCAGAAGCTCCTCAGACAGCTGCATCAGCTGTTGGTACATGGGACGGTCGAGCCTTCAGAGCATTTCCTGATTGTGCAATTGACATCTTAACATCTAAAATGTGAAAGTGACTTTTTTTTACAGGTCCACCAGCTACTCAGCTCCTCACCTTTGGCCATGTGTCCAGCAGAGCCCTGATCAGAAGAGCTCACCTCCAAGTTGGCTGCAAAGCGGGGCTACCATGGCTACAATAGCTAGCATGCTAGGTGGCTAATAATAAACAGTGTGAAAACAGGAGGCCACAAAGGTGGTGTATCCTAGAACAGGCAAGAGAAGCCTTTGAACTGGGACAGGCCTTGTCTCAACACTGCGACGTAATCGGCTCTGGCCCCTTCCCCGCCCCTCCGCCAACTTCGGTGCAAAATCAAATTGGCAGAATTTCAAATGAAATGTTTGATCTAAAAATGACTTCATTTTTCGTTGCTTAATTTTCATCTCTCCACTCAGCTTTGAACACAACACAAATTGTTCCAAAGTGCTTCACAGCACAAACACAGAATACAAAACCAGAAACAAAAAGGAGAATCTGAATGATCTTGAAAGCAGTGAAGAGTTTGACAGCAGTAATACAAGGCCACGACCAGGGAGATGGTGAGAAACCAAATTAGGCACAGTAACCACTCAAGAGAAAAAAGATCATCAATCAACACACTTCACATGCTGTTTGCTTGATGCAGTTAAAACTCACTAGTCCAATTTACATCCAAGTACAGCATTGAAATGAATTTCCAGAAAATCTGAAGAAAATCGAGAAGAAGAAAATAATAATAATAATGCTAATGAATCCATATTTCAATATAATGTTATGTGGATATTTGGATTTGGATATGAAGACAAGCAGTGCAGTTGTTTATTTTGCAGTCAGGTGTGATGATCAGACTAGAAAACTTCTAAAGGAGAGAGCTCTGGCTTTGTACTTTCTTCCTCATTAGTTATGCAGCTGTTTGTGACAGCTGCTTATGGTCAGCTTGGTACTAAGGTCACAGCCATTTATAGAGTGCTCCAAAGTTAGAAGAAGCTCCACTTTCACTGTTTCCCAGTTAATTACAATGTTGTTTTCATTTTTTTCTCTGTGCATAGACCACTTATCATATCACATTATATTGTGCTTTGATTTTGCATCTGATACACCACAACTGCACTGCACTGGGTACAGTCCTGAAATAAGTTTTTTACAACTCACAATCTGACAGTGATGGGAGGACTAGCCTGGGGGAGCAGACATGACTGGGGTTGTCAACTGTCAACTCGTGTAATGGGACCGTCCCCTATTTCCCTTGCATCTGTGTGTGTACTCTATGCTGAGACATAGCTCCCTGTGCAGTAGTTGTGTGTGTGTGTCCTTTACACAGCTGTGGGTGTCAGCTACTTATATCCACTAATTTTGGTATAAAAGGATTACAAGCAATGTGACAGGAATGCGCGTTCACCCCAACATGGCGGTCATCTCCTGTGTGACGCGATCATATCTCCACTGTGGGAACGCTGCAGTCTAAACTTTCAGACTTTATAGACAATAAAATGAAGTCACAACAGTCAGACGTATGTAGACACTCGTCTCTGAAATGTGACGCCATATGGCACATAAAAGCTGCACAACGACACGTTATATCCCCTGAAAGACGATCTGAAATGATGAGGTAAACATGTAGCGACACCACTGTTTCCATGAGATGTCTTTCTGGGACAAACTGACCCAATTTGTTCTCTTCCTCCATCCTTCCTTCTTTTCTTCCTTTCTCCCTCCCTTCTTTCCACAATACTTGTTCCCTTCCGTCCTACCTTCCCTTTGTCCTTACTTCTTTTTCTTCCTTCCTCTTTTGATCCAATTGACCCTCCATCTTTCTTTCCTTCCTTTTCCCCTTCCTTCTTTTCTACCTTCTCTCCCTTTGTCCTTACTTCTTCTCCATTCCTCCTTTGATCCGATTGACCCTCCATCTTTCTTCCCTTCCTTTTCCCTTCTTCATTTCTTGAAAAAATATGTTCCCTCCCTCAATCTTTTTGTCCTTCCCTTTTACCTTCCTTCTTTCTTCCCATCTTTCCCATTGTCCTACCTTCCTTCTGTCCCTTTGTCTTTCCTGCTGTCCTACCTTCCTACTTGTCAGTAGGAAGTCAATGGAAACTCTTAGTCAAAATTGAAACAGTAAAACCAGACAGCCTGTTTATTAGATTACAGGCTACAAAAAAGAGAGAAACAGAGAGCAGCAGAAGTGTTAGGGGCGGTGACACCCACAAAGACAAGCCGGCAGAAACACAATTAACTGTCATTCAACTCAATAAGGTTTCACAACACAGGTTGAGTATGGGTGTGTGACTTGACTCAACTCCACTAAGTAGGTTATCAACACCAGGCTCCAGGCAGAAAACAGCATCAACAACAACAACAACAACAACAACATTCAGTCGCCTGTTGTCACACTTTTGTCATGGGAAGCAGATGTGATGTCGTCAGTTAGCCGGAGCACTTTTCCGCTTTTAATTTTTTTTAATTAAGGTGAGAAATTGAGTGCTAAAAGCAATTTGCAGCTCCAGCCTGTCTCGTCAGATCAGAGCGGTGAAATAGTGCTGCGTCTGCCACCCTCCGACTCACTCCTCCCTGTCTCACCTCCTCAACATCTCTCCACATCCTCTCTTGTCCTCTTGGGCGTTGGAAAGACTGCGTAGAAACAATTATTTAAGATATTCAGTGAGGTGTCTCACATTTTAATTAACCCCCCCTCCAACCACACACACACCCTCCTCCTTCCGGAGGTAGCAAGAAACCAAGTTTTCCTGCCTTTGTCTCCCACTAATGAACACAGTATGTTTCCTCTCAGACTTTGAACAAAGACCAGAGACAGATAAGTTATTTCAGCAGCTAACAGAATAGATGGCACTGCTGAGGCGTAACCTTTGATTTAATTGTGCACGACTGTTAATGCCCCGACCGCCACACCCTGACCTCGGCTCAGAGGATTTTAGAGTTGTTGCACATTGATCGCTGTAAGTTGGGAGGATTGGAGGAAGGGACAACCCTGTGACTAAAATGCTGTAGGTCTCCAACAGATCAATAGACCTCTGCTGTAGCTGAATCTCAGTATACTGTAGCTCCAACAGTAAAGGCACTATGTGCTAGTTAGCAGGCTTCTCCCTCCAAGAGGGAACCTCCTTATTGCAAAAATGTGGGATGTGTGCCATCCAAAAGTTTGTCTTGAAACAGAAAATGTTCATCTCGTTAGAAAAAGAGGCAAGAGATCACTAAAGTCTGCAGGATTGATCATTTGGAGATCATAAAAGTCTGTACCAGGTTTGGTTCTAATCCATCCAGTAGATGTAGAGATATTTCATGGATATGAGAAAATGTGGAGGTGCTTAAGAGTAAGATTCACCTTCTGGGCACCATGAATATCTGCAAAGTAATATTTCTAATAGGTAACATTTGACCAAGCTGGTAAAAATTGAGTCAAGCTGAGCTAAAAAATAAATAAAGAATTAAGAATGATCTCATTCAAATCAATCTTTATTTTGATACATCCAATACCCACTCATAAAACCCAGAGATCGATCTATTACTTCTTGCCTTTTATAGCCTCCAGAGGATTTGTGAAGCTGTAACCACATCAGTCTTCCCCGTCTGTGTTGGACTAATGTGAGAAATCAGAAGAGATCTCAAATATTTCCTATTATGTAAGCAATTTCACTTTAATTTTCCAAAAAATGTGTTATTTGTATTTTTGAAAGCATTGATGAGTTCATATTGCAACAATATATTATTTGAAGTCATAAGTGGCAGGATCCCTTTACCCTTCATACTGCTTATGCTCAATGTCAATAATTTAAACTTTAATTTGGAATATATGTATAAATTCAACTTAAAATATGCACAGAACTTTGAAGTTATTGAACACATCAAATATTCACAGCGTAGCGTGTCATAGTGAGAAAATCCTGAAAAAAAAATGTTGAAACCGAACAACTCAATTTTCCATCCATAAAATAGAGTCTTGATTCTAAGCTTATGAAATGTGGATGATGAAAGAGAAGGTGAGAGGCGGATGAATAAAAAAAAGGAGTGGAAATAGGTGAGAAAAAATGAACTGTAAAAACACTTACTGTCAAAGTAACGTTAGCATGAAGGAGAATAAAAGAGCAGGGCAATTCTCTATGTGCAAAAACACAACCTGGGTGAGGTGGGTGTTAGAGTTACACCTTTTAAAGGTAAAGATATAAAAAGAATGTGAGCTTGATGCATTTCAGGAAAAGAGTGTGAAATGGAGGCAGGATGAACGTGGAACGTTCCTGACTCCAGCAGCTTGTTGAGCGTCATCTATTTCAAACATCACTACTTGACATGCAACCTGTGGGTATTAAACAGGCCGTTTGAATCATTATTGACCTAAACTGTCTAGAGGATCATTCAAAACACACAATAAAATGTTAACAGCCTGTTGTAAGCTGAGGAAACTCTCCCATGAGAGGTCTAGCTGCTGATCTGTCTGCTGTTTATCCGAGTGGGAAATCAGATACCCCCCATTCTCAGTCCTTTACCCTTGACCTGCCAATGAAAGCTGAGCTCATGAGCAGTGTTTTTGCCTGTTTGTCTCTTTGCTCCTTGGTAATAATACAAGCCGAGGGGATAAGCTAAATGGTGGACACTGAGCAGATCGCTGTCCTCCTGGCCGCAGAGACATGGCTGTTGTTTATTCAGTGCAGAGTTCAGGTAGAGGTTCATTTATTAGTCCCCGTAGGCAGGGCTCGAAATTAACTTTGTTGATCACCAGCCAATGTGGCTGGTAAGTTTCTGAAGTTACCATTCACAGTGCCCACACTCACCCACTAGCCTTTTTTTATTCAAAATAAGACTGAGTGTCACCGGATACATTTGATCATTTTATTTAAACAATAAGTTTCCCCTCTCTATTAAATATGAAAGGAGGACATCTCACAGGACATCTGTTCTGATCAGTGGTCCTGAAATGTGTGTTTCTCTTCTATAACCAGTGGGTGTGAAGGTCTAGGGGCAGAGGGTGTTGTTATGATGCCATGAAAAGCCATTTGAGACAAATTGCTTGTAAAAAATTGGCTATATGAAATCAATTTCCCTGGCCTTATTGCCTAATACACATACATCTCTGTCGGAGGTGGCGTCTTTCCACATACGGGCTTCAAAGGCAGAGCTCCGTCTGAAACAGTAGAAGAGACAGCCGCGCCGAATGTGCACCACTAATACAGTATATCGCTTTAGGATGAGACCGCACATGACGCACATCTACATTAGAAAGACTGGGTTTGTGCGCACAAAAGAGAATACATCTGAATGGCCCCCCATGCACGCTGTAACCAAGGCAGCAGCCATAATCACCCAGATGGCCCTCCGTTGGTTTAGATAGGCAGGAAAACCCTCTACAAGACAATTTATCATTTTATTATTCCAAGATTTCATGTGCATGACGGCTGATTGGACTTCAGTACCTTTATATCATGTATTTGTATTAACCTCTGTCCAGAGGGACAGAGCTGAAATTCACTGTGTAAGGGATGGGAATCATCATTTGTAACCGAGTTGGACAATCACAGTAACTGTTAGGTGTACAGGACTCTTCTACGTTGGGGGTCTGATGGGGTCAGAGCATCTGCATCTGGCTGACCAGTGCCATTCGATCGAGATCCGTACGATCAAAAACAGATTCAAACCTGCACTTCCCTTAGGGTGGATTCTCCCAGGCTCTAGTCCGCAGGGCAGAGACTCTGAACAGGAAGCAGTATTATATTCTGTCCTGCCCTGGCAAAAAATAAACATGCACACAAAACCACTGATTGCAGCTCATTGAGAATAGGTCCTCTATTATGTGAAACCTCAAAGCATGGTTGGCTTATTATGGGGACAGTGAGCCCTGAGTCCACACTGGCACATGAGGCGTTGCCCTCACATGTAGCCAGGGATGGCTCACATTACCAACAGTGCCGACCAATTAGGACTGCACACAAAAAGCCTGTTTAAAATAAGTTCCTGCAGAGTTTCTGCTCATGTAGGCGTGTCTGTTTGTGTGGTCTGATTAATTACTTCTGATGCAGCCTTTTTGATGTTGTTCTTATCTCTGTGTTGAATGGTAATGAGGAAGCGTAGGCCTGTCAATCACGGCTGGCTGCCACGCTGGAGGAATCTCTGTTGAAGAAGATGTTCTGGAGAGACCTTGTACACACTGCTCACGGGGAGGATTAGAAAAAGAGCACAAATACCTACAAGTAGATGAAATAAATGCTAACCTGCACAGAACTACTTCAAATGACTCCCCTAATGGGCAGTCTGTCGTCAAAGCCTCGCAAGAATGGCTCATGAAGTGGATGATGTACCTGACCTTCAGCACTGTGCTGAGGAACCTCCAAACCATCGGGAGGTCATTTTTATTTCATCCTGTTTTCCATTGTTACTCGGTTCTCTGTTTGTTCCTCTCCCAAGTACATGTCCCCATTATTTACATTGCCATGGGGATGTGTGTATGTGCATATGTGTGTGTGTGTGTGTGTGTGTGTGTGTGTACTGTAAAATATAAAAAGCGAGTCCTGGGCAGCCTGCCAAGCATGAATGCAGTGACTTAAGCTAAATGTTCAGGACAAACTTCAAGACACGAATTTGGGGTTGTTGGGGGTGGAGGTCACCCTCTCCTGTACCTAAATTAACTGCCATGAAAGTGCCCCCTATTGCAAGGCACTGACCCCTAACTGTTGTTATGCACAAACTCAGTGGGCAACAACATGCAGGCTGGAGTAGAGGGAGAAGTGAGTGGGTTGTGTTACTGTTCCCTTCAGGATGCAAAGAAAAAAAAAGGGGGAAACAATGGTTTTACAGCTGAATCTAATTTGTGCAAGGGCACTACTGGACACTTTGGAGAAAACGTTTTACTTCGAAAGCACCCAGTTAGGATGATGAGGACCTCAGTTCTCCATTTCTCGTCCTCACTTGATGTCATCTCTCATCACTGTCCCTGTCGAATAAAATCATTGCAATTAACTTTCTAATTGCAAAGGAAGATGAAGATGTTTGTGGAGCTACTGCAGGACCTGCTGCCAGGAGTAGGAAGACAATGGACATGTGATTAATGGAGAGGGCTAAGCTAGCACGAGGGCTAGTGTGAGTTGCTAGTTTGATTTGATATATTCTACAGTACAAAGAAGCTTTGGTCGCACTATTCACAGCTTCATAACTTCCCTTTTGCAATCATGTTAAATCTGTGCACTTGTTGGTACAACGATCCTCACCTC
This sequence comes from Decapterus maruadsi, assembly GCA_030347415.2. Taxonomy (NCBI): domain Eukaryota; kingdom Metazoa; phylum Chordata; class Actinopteri; order Carangiformes; family Carangidae; genus Decapterus; species Decapterus maruadsi. Next base: position 575,321 of record CM064902.1, on the reverse strand, counting down.
ATGAGGTTATGTCAGCTAACTACTGTATGTGGTTAGCACTGTCACCTCACAACAAGAAGGTTTAGTCTAGAATTTGTTGTCCCAGTGTCTGTGTGGGTTCTCTCTGGATTCTACAGCTTGGGTTGGAACATGAGCATGATATGATAGCCCTCAATAGGCCGGCAGCCAATCAGCAGTGTCAGCTGGGATTGGCCCAACAAGTAAGCAGGACACTGTATGGATGGATGGATGGATGGATGGATGGATGGGAGGGAGTCAAGGCAAGGCATGACAATTTTATTTGTATAGCCTGTTTTTACAAATAGTTTGTCTCAAAGGGCTTCATAACAACATCCTCTGGCCTTAGACCCTCACATCCACTGAGGATGGAGGGATTGGTAGCATCACACATGGACAAGATATATTCCCCAAACATAGCAGGTGTAGTTGAGATCAAAATGAAGAATGAGGATGGGTCTGGTCTGCCCCAAGAATACTGAGTACTCAGTACTAATCATGGAATAATATAGTGATGACTACTGAGCAGTCATGGGTTTGAAAGATGGTCTCTGTTTTCATTTACCCTGAACTGCTGATTGAAACGTCTGGCTCTTCATCTGCTCAATGCTTATTACAAGACTGTGAGAGCAGAGAGTGAGTGAACATGGAACTCATAAACTTCCATGGAGCCAAGGGGAGCTGTAATTCTCTCTGATAATTCTCTGTAGGTCCAGCGCTGGAGGCAACTCATTCAACAATGTCATATTGTTTACAGATTGATTGTAGTGGCTTTTGATAAGAGATCTGCTGTGGAGGTGTGGAGCGCTTTCAGTTGTTTCGATGAACCTTTGACAAAGCTGGAACAACTATCAGAAAATAATGTCAGAAGTATTAAAGCGAAAGCAGCTACAGTACATCTCAATCACTACTGAATAGATTTTAAGCAACCCTGGGAAGAACAGGCCGTTTTAATTAATCAGAGGCAGCAGATGTAGGAAAAGAGAAAACACCTCAAGAGTCTGAATGTCATTTAAATATATAAAACTAGAAAAGCCGAGGCAACTGTTCATTTGGACATCTTCATAATTATAGGCAGATGTAGTAAGACTTCATTCTAACCAGCTTTTTTAATTGCTAGATGTAAATCAGAGTGTGAATGCTCAGCAGATCCTTCGGTGCATAAATAAAGGTTGAATTACTTATTCTAACCTGAGCTGTTATTTCCTGCTCCTCTGAGACCAATTCATCTACTGGTGAAGTTTGTCCTGCGTGGTTACATAACTGATCCTCGATCAGTCCTTAAAGAACACCTATTTTATGATGATCAGTTCTGCTGCTGGTGGCTGAGGCCATTAGCATACATTATTAATCTGACATTAGTCAAACTAAAATGACTTCCATGGTCATTTCTGAATAATTGTACTTTCTACCTCTCTTCTCAGCAGTGTGCCTGCAGCAGTTGTGGTGAAGGGCACCTTGGCAAAACACTGGAGTTCATAGAGATCCTGCAAACACTGTTATTCACTGACCTCTTTATCTCAAAAGGAACACATTCACAAGCCATAAACGCTTCAAATTAAACACGGGTTAAAAATATGACAATATTTTACACTCTGATCCGTTAAAGATTGACACATTTTATCTTGCTGACTCCTTTCTGGAATTCTAGTGACAACTAGAGAAGAGCTCTCTTCTGACTGGCTGACTGTTTTTGACAGATAACCTACAATAAAAAATATTGCAGATTTCAGGTAAAACACTCAGGGAAACCAACTCCTGCAATATGAGGTGGTGGTGCTGGGCCTGGGTGGGTGAGGCTGATTTTGATGACAGCTGGCTTTTAAAGGCATAGAGTCTGGAAGGTTTTGCTCAAAAATAAATGCTAGAGTTATACAAATGTAATCCATCTTAATCATCACCTATGGGCTTCTAGCCCTGTGTGGTGGTGACTCTGTCTGAAGAGCCCACTCCCCCCGTCTGTATTTTGATCTTTTGCTTTGGTTTGTTGTGCACAGGGACACAGGTCGTGTTTTCTCTTCAGCCAATGACAGAGCTCAGGTGAAGCTCCGTGCAGCACGAGTTGGAGCGCTGCAAGCCCCGCTAGCTGTCCCAGATACTAGCGAGTGCTTCACTCAGACTGTATTTCCTTTTCTTTGCAGACCTGGCTGGTTCTAACTGCTGCTGCTGTCGGGAGCACGGAGCTGCACAGCTGAGCCAGGAAGAGGGTCCAGTTTGAATGTATTGTTACAAACTGCAACAAACAAACCTCCAGACTCTCCCTTTAATGCTCAGTTTTTCTGAACACAGGATGCTTGTATTTCCCCATGGACTGAGGCTCTGATACTTTCATAGAAATCTGCTTGAAGCAGACGTTGACCTTTTATTTTTATAGTGTATGGGACCTTTGAAAAAAAATAAACAAAGAAAATATCTGTGAAATGAATCTTCACAGGACTGATGTCAGCAGAATCTGGGATTTATATTAAGCATACTGTGACATCTGTTTCATGATACATTGTATCCATTGTCCACCACCGATAAACCAGTCCTCTGTGCATACACACACACATACACGCAGACACAGACAGAGATGTGATAGCCATGACAAAACAGCTATGAGCTGAGAGGAACTTAGTCCTCCACATGCAACCTTTCACTGAATTAACATTTTTAAAGTGGCTTTTTTCATTTGACACCTTCTCCCTGCACAAACACAGCTCTTGGAGTACTTGTGCAGGTCTGACCTCATTAATATAAGCCGTCGTTTTAATGATAAATGACTGTGGTGCATGCAAAAGGCTAAACAATGAGCATGAAGGTTTAGTATTCTAACCACAACAATAAATCCAAACCATGGTGGAAGAAGAAGAAAAACCTGCCCTAGCAGTTTTTGTGCCTAAACTCTTCCACAGCTGTGTATTCCTATTCACTGATCAATATCAACTAATCACCTACTCAGGTGTGTGCAGCTGAGAGAAGCTGTGTCTCCTGTGTGTATTATGGTCTGTTTGATATTAGCCAAGACACATAGATGAGAGGAACAAGTGACCTGTACGATCATTTTCAGTAAACTTATACTTGCTTGCTACTGCCCATTAACTGGATACCTGAAATAGCAGCAGAGTGAGTCACAGTCACCACAAAGTTGTTTCTGTCTCAGCACTTTAATGCAATCCCCACAATACATGCCTGAGCTCGTTACCTCCAAGGACAAAGCAGAGAGGGGTTCTGTGGGAAGAAAAACTTTCATTTAAATTGCATTAGTTGCAGTGGGGGTGTGAGACAAGAGCAATATTTTCCATGCAAGTGGCTAAAAGGGTGTAACAAATACGTGTGGTGCAATTAAAATGCCACTCACCCAGTTTAATTGGTTCTAATTATTGCTGTGTGTCAGGAGGTCAGCGAGGAGAGAAGTCTTTTTCAGAGGCAGGAAGCTCTGTCTCTCTTCTGTTCAAAGTTTGTTTTAAAGAAGCTACAAAAGAGGATGAGAGGGTAAATATTAGTTCATCTTTCTACAATCCTTCAGGCCTGTGTAACCGACGTGATGGTCTGTACCAAATGGGTGTGATCTGCTCATTATGACTTATATAAATAGTTAATACATAAATGAATAGAATCTGCTATCGGACAATCAGTGAATCCCAAATTTCATCAATACTGCTTCTCGCTACAGTGGCTCTCAATTGGTTTCGGAGCAATTCTGTGATTAAATTCTACATGGGTGTGCTGGAAAACGCCATCCATATCTATGGCCTCATCCATCACTGATTTCACTCTCAAAATTTAGCATGAGTTGTTGCTTTAAAAGGGGCATGTGTGTTACTGTCAGCTGGGGGCTAAAGACCAAGTTTAGATTTCTACTGCCCACTTGATAATGTAGCCAGTAGCAAACAGTAGCAACCCCAGTTCTAAAGATAGATAATATTGCTTGTTCTCATGCATTGCATTCAGGAGAGTGATACAAATGTTGGAAAATCCCTCCCAAAATTGAATGGTAGTTTTACACTGCATTAGCATCAAAAGAAAGTAAATGAAAAACGATAATACATACGTAGTCTAAGAAAAAAGGGGAAAAGTCAGGGGGCAGGGGCCCACTTTAGTATTTTTTCAGTGGGCCCAGAATTCCTACATGAAGTAGCGGCCCTGTAAGGTTATGCACACATTCAAATGTCAGAAGGGGATTAAAGGGATAGTTCACCTAAAAGTTGACCCGTTCACCCGTGGCTTCTCTGAGTTACAGGGGGTCTCGGCGTAGCAGTGCATGTCCATGTAACGGTTGCAAACGGTTGCGGTCTTCGTAACAAGACACACCAAAAAACATCCAAATACCTCCATGCTGCTCGTATGTAATGTCCGTCTTGTATTGAAGGCCCGAAATGCAATGAATTTTCAACTGTTACTGTATATGGACATGCACTGCTACGCCGAGACCCCCTGTAACTCAGACAAACCACGGAGGACTGAAACTTCTATCAGCCCTTAGTCCACATGAAGGTGAGTAGATAATGAATGAAATTTCTATTCTGGGTGAACTATCCCTTTAACTGTCATGTGATTATGCAACTCTAAACATAAAAATCCAATCAACACATTTTTGCTGCCTGTCACCTCATGGATCTCTTGGTTTTCCTCTGCCTGTCAAACAATAAATGGACAGAATGAATGATTTTTAAAAAATAAGAAATTGAAAAAAATATAAAACAAGTCATGGATAGGTCAGAACATTGTGCGGCTGGACCAACTGTGGTCAAATTAAGATTTAATAACTAATGTGGTCTGACAATATCCTGTATTAGAGGTGAGGCCTGGCCTGGGGATGTCCTCCTCCTACTTCTGCATACCGGGGGATAAATAGAAATGGTTTTGGTTGGACCATAATCCTGTGAAAGAGTCACTTCTCTCCATCAAAGAAAAACTCTAAATTGGATTTACAGTAGCAAAAAAAAATCTGCCGACGAGCACGGTCACTTATCATCATCAGCATATTCAGCAGCTGCAGGGTGCAGGGTGCAGGTACAGCACAGCGTGTACTGTACCTGCATGCCTGGTGGCAGGAGTGAATCCCCAGTGCAGGCTTCAGAAGCAGAGATCAGTGACTCAGAGGCATGCTCCACTTTTCCACAGCGAGCCTTCGTCCGCTTCCCTGGGCGCTCCCCACCACCACCACCACCACCATCGCCCCCCAAGCAATGATTCCGTCAAGCACCTGCTGACGATGGAGACGATGGGAAACACTGACAAAATTTTTTAAAACACACACGCGGCCCCTCCCTCGTGACCACAACAAGCGTTTGTGTTCCTCTGCACTCTCTGTGTAATCAATCACCCCCCCCCACCCCACCCCCCCAGGACCCCCGGCCTCCTGCCAATGCCCCTGTTCTTACTTCACCAGTCTCTACAATTCACCGCTTCTTGGCAAAATACAGAGGGGGAAATTTCATGGCTGGTGGCAGCGTTGTGAAAATGTCACAGGGAGGGCTATAAATAAAGAAGTATGGGTTTGATTGTGGAAGCCGTCTCTGACTGGAACTCCTTCTGCATTCTTACCTTCCTTTTTTCTTTTTTTTTCTTCCTCCTACATAATTCTTCAGACTGGAGTGTGTCCACAATCATTCAGAAAAGCCTCATATGCATTCTTATTCACTTTCACCACACACACACACACACACACACAGTCCATAACCCAAACACCTCCTGAATGTATCAATTTGTCTTTTACTGTTCCGAGGCTATGTACAGTGCTTTCAATCATACTCTCAATCAATACAAGTTTTGACACACTAATAAAACAAAGCAGGGCACTCTGGCGCCGTTCCCTCCCTCTGAAGCTGAGTTCAAATGTTTAGCTGAGGGTTATATATTGCCCTGTGACAGAAGGAGGGGCAGACTTGTTAAAAAAAGTGAGATTTTTATGTAATCTTATAAATTCTTGCTTGGACTTGACAAAGGGACCCGATGATGTCATATCCTCAGGAGAGCCCTCGCACAAAGGCAATGTCAGAGTCCACGCAATCGCCAGATGATGGATTTATGTAAAGAGCCTTTTATGTGTGCAGACTGTGGCAGAGGCATTCAAAGGAACCTGTCAGTGGCCTGAAGGCATGTGGAGGTAGGATTTGGGCTGTTTGAAGAGCTCTGTGCGGTTGCTTACAGTGACACTGCAGCGTGTTTCAATGTCAGACGTAAACCCCAGACAAACACAGAGTGGAGCTTTGAGATAATAGATAAATATTCCCACGTTTGTGAATCAATGAACCTCAGTTACAACTGCAATGAACCAACACATGTAACAACCATCAGTTATCGTTGTCCCCAAAGGGCAGATGGGTAAAGATAAGGGAAGATGAAGAAAACAATTGAAAACGTCAATAGTAATGGAACGAGACACTTCCTCTCAAGCTTTCAAGTACAATAATCAAAGTATTTTTACTGGTGACTTTTGTCAACTCACTGAGAATGTCACGGTTACATCCCTATATCACCTGGTGGTGGACTTTTTATTAATTTTTATTTTATTTATCTTTTTGTGGCTGTTCTAGTTCTGTGAGTTGATTGAGTAGCCTATGCAGCAATACTTCACTGGCCACTTTTATTTTCTGCTGTTTGTGTTTTTTCAACAAGAAAAAAAGAGACTACTTTACCCTTTGTAAATGTTTAAATACAATTGTACTCACCTGCAAAACCCAATAAAAAAGTTGAAAAAAAGAAAAGAAAGAAAATATCAAAGCCACAGAGAAATGCACAGAGCCTGGATCCAGAAATGAGCTGTCAGGACTTCTGTTACTTTGTGATGTCACGATAAAAGACTCACCAGTCTCAGACACAAGCGGGCGTTAACCGGAAACCTGTGATGTTTTTTATTGGACGAATGCAGTCAGCCAATCAGACGAGACGCTCAGCCCATTCTCTTGTCTGATTGGCTCATTGACTCGCTCCATAAAGAAGCCTGAGAAAGGGGATGCAAGGCTTCACTGAAAGACTCTTGAATGCACTGTCACAGTTTTTAATGATGGACAGAGGAAGAGGAGGTCTTAAAGGTTTAACTGAAATGCTATTTTAGTCTTCAAACTGGATTTGTTTGATTGACAGCTGCGTCCACACACAAACAGGCTCAAATGAAGATATGCTTTTTTGTTAGTAATAGAATTCTCATTAATAGAACATTTACATTCTTAAGTGACAAAAAGGTCACAGTAAAGAAGCATTCAGAGCGTCCTCAGCTATCAGACACTTCACGTTATCATGTACCTGTGAGTGCATTAGGGGAGAGAGAGAAAAAGATTCAAGCCAAAACTCAACCATCTCTGACCCTGAAGAACTCCGCTCCTCTGTGACCAACAAGATAACCAATTATATATATATATATATATATATATATATATACACTATGTAGACTGTAGACTGTAGACTGTGGTCTAGACCTGCTCAATCATCGTGTCCTGAGATAACCTCTGTTATATATATATATATATATATATATATATATATATATAGTATATATATATATATATATATATAAAGCACACAATCATAACAGAGGTTATCTCAGGACACGATGATTGAGCAGGTCTAGACAGGTCTAGACCACAGTCTACAGTCTACATAGCGTGGAGTCATGGGAGTTTATGGTGGTTTTCTGGTGGTTTGGATTCCTTGGAGTCAGTGGTTCAGGGGTGTTTTTCTCTTCTCCACAACAAACACAGCAGCTTAATATACCAGGTAAAATCAGTGGATAAATCTCTTTCACCTTCACAGTCAGAGATGCACTGAGGGTAAGGTAATGATATGATGTGAGACGTTGGAAACTGAGATTGCTGCTCTTGTTGTGATTGTTTTTCTGTTAACCTATGAACTGGGCATCCTGCAGGATTTTTACCAGCAGCTGAACTATCCACAGAGGTGTCCTATACTTTTCTTTGTTCTTGTTTACCAAGACCCCGTTAGCTCCTGCTTAGCATCCGCTATTCTGCAAACAGAATAGAAGAGTACACAAGACACTTGAGTCCATCATGATCATATATGAATATGATTATTAAAATATTGATTATAGAGAACATAGACTATAACCAATATAACTTTTATATATTAAGGAAAATATCTTAATTGATGCATTTCCTTTTTAAATAATGTTGGTTTAGTGCTGTTTTAAATAGGACAGACCAGGAGGTTCAAACCTGCAGGATAAAATCAGAATCAGAATCAGAAACAGTTTGACAAAAATGTAGCATTCATTTCCTCAGTCCCAGTAGACCAGATGTTCACTCAGTAAAATCTGCCCAGTTAAAATGCATAGTTACAACCGAAGTATAAAAGGTGCGTCTTAAATATGTGGCTTTGACTACAGCTGTCCGACAAACATTACAGCAGATAGATGTCAATGACTGAGTAAAAATCACAAATTTCTCATTTAAGATAACGTAAACATACAACTCACCGACCTATAGAAGCAGATTTGTTTACATTTTTAACGTTCAGCTCAAGTTGAACACAAAACTCAGCTTCATTTGTCAATTGGAAGGAGAAATTAAAAGCGGCTGTAGATCTGATCAGCAAATGACAAAGCGGTGACTGCCATCTGGAAATAAATTGGAAATAAAATGATTCAATTGACATTTTGCAAATGAGTTATTTGTCTGCTCAGACAGAAAACAAGCAAAATATGTCTCTCTTTTTTGAGACTATTTTTCATCTTCATGGGACAAATGAAAGGAAGTGAGTTAGGGGGGCGGGGGGCAGGCGACAACAGTACCCAGACGCAAACCAGGAACAGCAATTACACCCAAATACCACAATCTCTCTATGTTAGATGCTGTTTGTTCCCCCCTCGAAAAAAGAACACAGGACACATAATGTACTGAGCCTTTACTGGAAGCTGCAGCAGAGAAAAATACATGCAATGTAATATAAGTTGGAATTCAGTGTGTGTGTGTGTGTGTGTGTGTGTGCGTGTGTGTGTGTGTGTGTGTTATATAAATCCTTTGCTCTGAGTGTCAGTCATTCAGTAATCAACCGTGGCAGAAATATCCCACCAGATCTAAATCGGAAATTATCAGTAATAGATTAGTCCATACCACTTCTTCATGGCTGTTATTCATGCCAATAGAATGAAATGGAATGCTGAAACACCATATCATTATGTTTCACGCACCGGCCCTATACTTAGCTACTTTATCTTGGTTATCAGGCTTCTCCCGTCTGTCTCATTCCATCCCAGCTGGGACCCAGACACTGACAATACAATTAGCCCTGGTGGCATTTCCCCAGAAGTACATTGATCTGCCAGCCAACATTGTTCCAATGCTGGCCCTCACTAGTGCTGGTTGGATAGGACAGGCAATTGGCAGATGACTTGATTGGCCAGTAACAGGCAACCAGGAAGTCTGGGATGAACAGGGTACATCAAAATCTAGTTGGTACAGAGTGTACAGTGTGTGTGTGTGAGAGAGAGAGTGAGACTGAGTGAGTTAAATGCACTCAGAGAATTACAGCAATTTATGAAATATGCAAATAGAGTGAAGTGAACAGACTGATTCCTGACAGAAATGGAAACGTCAGTGTTTTTGTAGCCGTTCATATTTCAATTTCATATGAACAAGAGGGAAAAACTGCCAACTTTGGGAAAAATGGTTATTCAGCAGTCCATCCATCCATCCATCCTCCCATCCGACCCCATACTGATTACTTCTTCATTCCTTTCATGCCATTTCCCGGTTCCTCCTGTCCAGATTCAGGCCTGCAGTCAGTGCTTCCCCGTATACATCTGCTTTTATGGGAAGTCCACAGTGATTAGAATCAAACATGCACGGCCCAGCTGGCTGTCTGCCCGTGCTCATAACCTTTGCCCATAACCTCCAAATGACGGCCCTTAAACTGGGCCGTAAACACAGTATTGCTTCTTGGTGTAACCCAGGAAAAGGCAAACAAATGACATAAACATATGCATACATAAAAAAAATCAGGTCTGTGGTTGTTCTCGGGAGAAAATAAACAAATTGAGGTGTCATCGAGTTCTAAGTTGCAATTACATGGGTGGAGGGTTGAGGGTGTGGGCTGGTGTGGGGTGGGGTTAATGGGCCATCTTGATCTGGACAGACTGTGTCAGGTGTGCTGAGAGCTGGTGACAGGATACAAATCCCATGGTCTGCAAAACACAGCTCTTTAGACTCTCAGAGGGAGTATTCATGGACATATCGCCTTTCATGACACTTTTACAATGTGAGGATACAGATGTCTGGCTGGCACAGAAGAACAGGGAATCTGCAGGGAAGGAGCTGGTGGAGCATAGATGCCTCACGTATTCAAGAAACACAGTCAGATTCCAGGTTTGCCTGGACATTCATTTTCTTGAAAATGTCACTGAATGATAGTCACATATTACTTGATATTCATATATTAATATACAATGACTACATCTGGACACCAGAGTGGATGAACCATACACGCAAAGGGCACCACTTATCAGTGTGCCTCCCTACAAATGCATAAGAAATTCCCTGCTGTTATTAGTCATAATGCAGACAAACAGAGTGGATTACAGGTAACACACAACACAGCATGATGAAGTTGTATACCCATAGGCTGCAGTATGACAATATTTTCATGATATTATTATTCATGCTGTATAATGATCAATCTAGGGAATAAGAAATGGTGTCAAAATTGAATTATAAACTTAACATTATATCGTATAAGTATATTAATGAAAAATACACTCGTGCTACGTCACCACATTCATGCTGCACCCCTTGGCTGCACACACAGCCCTTCATGCCGTTCTCTCTCCTCATTGGATAATACTTGTATCCCACAAGGAAAGTTTTCTCCTGGTTTACATCTGAAACACTCCATCATGCTGCTAGAACAGAATTCTGTTACTGATACACTGTATTTAAATGAAAAACATTGTCCCAAACCAGGGGTCTGTTTCACAAAGCAGGTTTAAAAACTCTGAGTCTGTTAACCCTGAAATCAGGTAAACTCTGGGTTTTCCGTTTTAGAAAGGGACAGAGGAGTAACTCCAGCCCGTTTCACAAAGAGAGGTAACTGAAACTCGGAGTCAGTTACTATGGCAACACACTCCGTGAACCTAACCTGGTCGGGAGCAGGTTTTCTCCAACTAACCCTGAGTTTCTCCTTTTTATCTGAAGCTGCAGACTGAAAGCAGCGGCTGACAGGACGTGGAAACTCCTCAACTAGATGTTTAATTCTCCATGAGGATTTGTTTGATCGTTCCCGTTGTTCTGCACCGTCACTTTGTCTCAACAACCCTCACATGACACCACACAGACACTTCTCTCTCTCTCTCTCTTATTTTTTTCATAGTAGATCGATCCACTTCTGGATTGGATGAGGGCTTTTCATCTCCCTGTAACTCAGGGTCAAGTTACTCAGAGTTGAATGTAGCGATGGGATCAGCAGTTCCTTTGACTGTACTGACTGTACTAGAATCGATTCATCAAAATGTTCATCAAAATGAGTCGTTCAAAAAATTTGTTTACCGAATCACCCCCCCCCCCCTTTGGTCTTCAATCAGACTCCTGCCCTCCTCCTTGTGTCCATCCCTGACACAGCCGACTGGTGCTCTCATTAGAATGTGCCACAGCTCAGGGTTGTACTGGAAGTCCAGTGTGTACATGGAGAGAGCTTCGTCCCCTGTGGTCTTCCAAAGACCCTGGGACCCCCCATGCTGAAGCAACTCCCCCAGTTTGCATTATAAATAACAAAAGAAAAAAAAATCAACAGATTTTAAAGGTTGTCTTGGCATGGAACAACTAATATAAATGCATTAGTTTTTGGAAGATGGTTCATCTATGGATCTTGTCTGTTTACAGCATCGTTTAACAGAATAAATCATGAATCTATACGTTAAGTCAAGAGCAGTAATTAGTGGGCTGTTCACAGCAGTGAGGGGCAAGAGCTCCACAAAGTGCAATAAAACTGTAAGTTAAGTGTGTACATATTTCACCATTAGGACCACAGTCTAACACAGGAAGCAACAGTCTGAGGTGAGGCTGCAGAGACGGAGCAGGCTGTAGGATGTGAGCGGCTGGCTGCCGGCAGACAGCTGCATGACAAACTGACTGCAGGAGGAAGAGAAGAAGAAAAGAGGACGTTCATAAATCAAAGTTGATGGGGGAGAGTAAGGAGGGACAACCCCCCCCCCACCATCCTCCTCCTACCTTCACTCTCCCACATACTCCCCCACCCACATGGCCTCTGTCCCCTTATATTACTTTAATTGCAGTCGTTTAATAATTCTGAAACTATTTTGCCCTGAGCGTGCACTACTCATAAATCCCCACTCTGTACACACGCTTAAGCTACACTTAACATTCCTCCATGCTACTTAATCTTTCATCTTTTCATCCATCCCTCCTGTCCCCCCTCTCCAACCTCCACCCTGTCTCTGTCTGCCTCTCCTCCCTTGTTCTATCCTTTGAGTCGATCCCCTTTTCAATGCACCTCCTTCCCCCCTACCCTCTCTCTCTCTCTCTTTTCTGCCCTGTCTGCCCCATCTGTCTTTATTTAATTATCACTTTTATCAGTCTGTCTCCAACCTATTTGTTTGTCTCCCCACGACTCTTCCTCTCTAACTTTCTGTCCAGATCCCTGCCAAGGAAGGAGTTGCTGTATGGTATAACCCCCCCCCCCCAACCTGAGGTCATTAGTTTTAACCTGAGGGGAGGAAAAGTGTTTGTACCTTCACATTTTCACCCCGGTGCTTGTGCGAGTGAGAATGTGTGTTGAGTGGCTGAGTGCTGCTGAAGTTGGCGCTGGAATACCTCTGTTCTGTGTGTGTGTGTGTGTGTGTGTGTGTGTGTGTGTGTGTGTGTGTGTGGGCTTCAAATATGTGCAAAGGCGAGGCCGATGATTCCTTAACCACAGGCAGACGGCTGCCATGTTGCTGCTAATGACAGGAGCAGCCAGTGCACGGTCCTGGCCTCCATCACACACACACTCACACTCACTGAAACTGTCTCATGATCAGAACACAACATTAGCAAAAAGAAGTATACTTTAAATTCATTTTATTAAGTATAGTAATAGTATACTAATATAATATTTGGAACATTTTAAGTTTATGAAAGTATATTTTATAGGTCATTTTAAGTTTACAAAAGTACACTTTCAAGTATACTGGTCAGTTTTGGTATAAAATGGTTAATACTTTAGATTAGGGAACATATACCATTAACTAGGTGTTTATTAATAAGTATATAAGTAGCGGACTTACTAGTTATTAAGCATGCAACACCTTATTCTACTTTTATTACACCATGAATTAAGATTTTTCCTGATATGAACTCCTATTTATCGCTTTTTCATTGTAAATGAATGAATTGTTGTTTCTGAATAATGATGTGAATAACCAGTGGGTTATTGGGGCCTTGTACAGGGGCAGGACAGTAATTCTTCCTTTATCACTCTGAATTAGTAGCATTAATTCATTAATTTACAATGAATAAGCCATAATTAGGAGTTAAATAATGCTGCGTTCCAGGCAGGCTTTTGAAAAAATCTTCAAGTCACAATTCGACTTTGGTTCCAGGTAACCCACTCGTGTTTTTCGAACTGGTACCACTTCACAGTCGGAAAAAATAAGTCATAACAGTAGAATCGTCCCTACGTCGCCACATTCACGGCGTTCCTTGGCTGCACACACAGCCCTGCATGCCGTTCTCTCTCCTCATTGGATAAAAACTGTAGGATACGATAAATGTTTTCTCCTCGGCTCAGAGCAGAGCAGAGTGACTGACAGACCCGTGTTTCAGACCAAACACTCTATGTAAGTGATTGCTGTCGGAAGATATAACTATTTAAGACTTATATTAACACAAATATATCACTTACTTCTGCTTTAATATCAGGAAAAATCTTAATTCATGGTGTAATAGAGGTCGAATAAGTCTATGTAGAATAAGGTGTTAATATGTGCTTAATAATTACTAATAAGGAGCTAGTAAACTACTTGAACATGTGTTCCCTAATCTAAAGTGTTACCAAGATGAGTATACTTATAGTACACTTTAATAAACTACTGTTTGCTTGGGGTCAAGAAAAAACCCTGAAAAAACCAATATTAAACAATAACTGGTTAATATTAGAGTTAGACTCAGGACATCCCCGAAGCAGTGAGGAACAATCAATACTGATCCTGTCTCAGAGTAACCTATTAATCTGGAACTCAGTGGGAGGAACCACTCAGTTTAATGATTCATTTAATAACTCCAACCCAGAGGGGAAGGCTCTGCAACCACATGACTGTATCCACGTATCCTCCCCCCAATGCCATAGCTTTAATATGGACTCATCCCAACTACCCATTGCTTGTGGTTCCACAGGAAAATACAGAACATTTGGCAGGTCATGGTTTTAGTTGAGTTTATGTGCACATTATTGTATATACATAAAACAATGAGGAAAAAGTTCAACATTGTGCAAGAGAGGTGGAAGCCAAAAGAAAAAAGCTTATGTAAATCCCTGTAAATGTAAAAACAACAATAGTTGTCTTCAGAGTGAGAAAAAAAGATAATACAGAAATCCATTACATACAAAAACAGCAATTTACAAACTGAAAATTAGGATAAAGATGAACACATCCAATAAAGTGCTACAAATATAAATAATGAAATGACTGAAATCCTCTCATTTAGTACAGAATATGATCCACTGTGCATATGACTGATGAATATGAATTTATGTACAATCTGGCAAAAAAATGCAATAATGTAACATAGGCCATTGCTGTTGTAGCAAAGGTCAGATGGGGCATTCTGTAGTAAATGTCTTTCATGTTGGACATTGTGCAATCATCTCAGGACACTGCAATACTTTTGTGTGCAGTAATTTGCAGGCATCAGTGGGGTGCGGGGTGTGCGTGGAGCTTTGTGGAGCTTTAAGGAGGTGATGTGGTAATGCGTTCTGTTGTTTGTATTCTTAAATGTTGATTGTATGTCTGTTTATTTGTGGCACCCGGAGTGTCTTGTCTGTCCAAAATGAATTCCTCCCAAGGGAGACAATGAAGACTCATCTTATCTTATCTTATAATAAACAAACAGGATGACAGATAAAGTTCTTCACAAAAGATCATAATTGAATGTGTATTTTTCAGTGTTCCTTTGGTGCAATCACATGTTTTTTTTTTCTTTTTCTTTTTTTAAAACCCACAAACATTAAAAAAGAATGAAAATAAAACTGCAACTATAATAGTGAAACAAAACATAGACAAATTTGAAGCAGTTGATGAGAGAAAATTCTGCTGCGAACCCATTGGCTGGTCACCAACCTTTACATCACAAGCCACGTCCATGAGAAGACAGAGATGCTTTGAAAGGTCCAGCGTGCTGCAGGCCTGCGCCGGTTGCTGAGGTTAGCCGCTTACTGCTAATTCCGTAGCTCTTGCTGGTTATAAAATTCAGCTGGCAGACTTTACGTCGTAGCCGCTGGCACTAAATTAAACTTGGCAGTGCGGTGTAGCAGGCTGCTTCAGGAGGCCTGCACAAAGGAAAACAAAGTTTTTACTGATGATTGTATTTTTTTGAAGACATCCTTCCATTCACGTGACACACGATAATTGTTGAAATGGCTTCTGGCTTGAGTTAACAAAATGAGCCTGTGCTGTATGTCCATCCTTTGACTCCCAGGTAAAGTAATTAACCTGTTTAGAGACCTGTGAACCTGCTTATTCATGTAATTGACCAATCAGCCAGTCGTGTGGCAGCACTGCAGTGCGTGAAATCTTACACACAGGTCAGAAGCTTTAGTTATTGTTCATATCGAACATCACAGTGAGAAAAAAATGTGGCTCAGGGACTCTGAGACTCTGCTGATCTCCTGGGTTTTTAACAAGGTCATCAGAGGAGAACAGACAGACTGGACTGTTGTAGCTTTATGGATCTGGACATCCATTTGACTCCCAGGTAAAGTAATTAACCTGTTTAGAGACCTGTGAACCTGCTTATTCATGTAATTAACCAATCAGCCAGTCGTGTGGCAGCACTGCAGTGCGTGAAATCTGTTTTAGAGGTAAATACATGCAAAACACAGGTCAGGGACAGTTTTTAGTTATTGTTCATATCAAACATCACAGTGAGAAAAAAATGTACATAGATGCATTTTAGTTATGCTGAAGGAATCTAGACTGAGGTTTTTTTTCTTACAGTAAGTAATGCCTATCATTTCATCCTCACACACAAGAGCACAGACTCCTACACTCCTGCTTAAAGACACACACATGCACACACACCGTCATCTCTGGAAATCCACTACCTCTGAGTTCCAGATGGGGAGAGGGGCTTTAACATGTTAATGTGGGAATGTCAACTCCATTAAGAAAATCAGTCTGGGTACTGGTACCTCGCTCCACAGAACATGGCGCTGCTGGAGGAGAGCCAAGCTGCTTTTTGATCAGTCTGTGCAGACATGACCAAACATGCATACATTACATTACATAGGAGCCCATTAGGAATACATGCATCTGCAGAGGCAGCAGTGCCTAACAAGCAATTACACAGGGAGGCAGAAAGTTCAAAAACAGGTTGCATGTGTGTGCAATGCATGTGTTTGCACTGTGATGTTTGCATTTCAGCATTTGCATATACTCCTGTAAAGGAGAATGACATTATTACATACAGTAGCTCGAGTGTAATGTGTTTACCTTCTCACTTTGCATGTTTCTCCAGATCATTATCCTTTGTCTTATAACATTCTCTTTCTTTAACACAGAGGGCAAAGCAAGTTCAAACAGTCAGTTCCAAGTGCTTTGCATAAGAAAAAAAGGTACAAACACAGTGAAGAGGAAAGTATAATTAATTAAATGAGAATAAATTAAAACAACAGACTGAAAGTGAACTTATCTTTAGTGCAGTTACAGAAGGGCAACAATGTTGTATAGTGCAGAACATTTCATTTAGAGAGACATGTGGTTAACAATACTCTGCTATTATTGAAATGAAAACTGTTAGACACTTATTTAAAATGAAAAGAAAAGTGTTAGAATAAAATGTAAAAACCTTCCAGTGAAACAATCTATACACCTCATTCTTGAAGAGCTTTAACACTTGTGTGTTTGCCACTGTGTGTTCTCTCATGTAACTGCCACACGGCCTCGTGGATTTTAAAGATTTCATAACAAGAGCTGCATTGTCTTTGACAAGTTGGAGCTTTTCCAATCATCAGCCTGAAGTGAGCATGCAGCTGAATCTAGTACACAACTTTACATCTTCTTGTCTGTTCACTGGACCCATCCACTCTACACATATTGCATTTCATATCCACCATAACTGCCCTCCTGGTCATTTAACTGTCATTTATGAATGAGTGATTTATTCATTCAGAAAAAAGTCCTCTGAACAGATGACCTTTCAGTGTCTGGCCATAAAAGACATGCGTCATCCTTTATGCCTCTACTGGCCATTTTGAGGAATGGAAATGTAAAGAATGTCAGTGTATTGCATATTTTTTTAAAGCCCCTGTATGTAGGATTCACAGTGTGGTTGCATGTCTGAACGTATTCTTGATGCTGTGTTTACGTGAACTCGGGCAGAAGTCAGACAGACAACACGCTGCATGTAACAGGATAAACAAGCTTCTACAGTCGCCTATGTAAAGAAATGTTCCACCAACACGAGGCAAAACAATACAGTCGTGACAATATGTTGTCATGGTGATGTCGTATTGTTTTACCGTCAGGTGTCTGACTGCACCTGAAGGCAACACCAGAGCCTCCGTCCTTCCTCACACAGTGGTGACAGTTTTAACAGGCGCTACCTGGAAAACTTTCTCCCCGAGCCCACTGAGTTTGTTGTTATCTACAGACACACTGACACTGAACGTGAAAAATGGCGATGCAACATGGCAGCCAAGGTTCCATGCACCCCCCCCCCCCTGTATATTTGTAACGACTTGAAAGCTTTCATTTGTATGTGGGTGTGATTCCACTTCAGTGAAATACGTATTTATGAAAGACATGTTTGATTTTTGATAATGAAAAGCCAAATAAATCGCATACTGGGCCTTTAAGGTATTTTATTTGAAGGGTTCAGAAAACAGGTTTTGCAGATCAAAGAAAAAGCTAGCTACGATGTTGGACTAAATTACAATGTGCGATTTAGCCTGCCTGAAAGTGGCAACAAGGTGAAGGATTGCAGTATAGTATATTTATGTTTGTGGGCTGAAAGTTATTTTTTTATGAACTTTTCTTCTTTTCTTTTTAAAGGGACAATGAGGAGTTTATATTTCATTATAAAAAAGTCTCGCCTTCATGTGGATGAATCTACATTACCCACACTGGTTAATGGCTTCATTTTCCATTTTTCTATTGTTATTTTTTTCTTTTAATGAATGGTGGAAATGCGTTTCCTTACTTTCGGTTTCCTGGACGCTGCCCGGCGAGTCATGGGTAATAACGCCACCGAATCACCGTTTATGGTCTGAATGCTGAATGAAAACCTGAGTCTGTCTTGCATCGGTCAAATAATTTCACCGTGCACGCAGAGGCTCATGGTAAATGTAGTGAGAACACGTCACTTTCCAAAACTCCTCGTTGTCCCTTTAATTCAGCTTGCTGCTGCTGCTGCTGCTGCTGCTGCTGGTGGTGGTGGTGGTCAGATTTTGCTGAAAGGAATAAAACACCTCAGATTAAAACTTGACATGTGGATCTGGTGGAGCAGCTGGTGTTAACTGATAAGGCGACAATGAGTCTCGATGCTTAGTGATGAATCAGAAAAAGCCGCCAGTCTTCTGAATGTTTTTTGTGTGTTTGTCTTTTCCCAGGAAACTCCCTCTGGTCTTTCCTCTATTCTTAATTCAAGTCTGTTAATGGAGTCCAAGTGCAGAAAGAAGACGTGATCTGTAATGCACTACAAGTCGTCTCCACCAGGGTTTTACTCTCTAAACAGAACAAATTAAACAATTAATTGGAAACAAACTTTGTCATAATGTTGTGTGTAGGTGTGTATACGCCCTGGTGTGTGAGGCTGATTGGTAACTGCTCCAACAGCCTTAGACCAAAACCTTACTTCCTGCTTCTTCCAGAATAGGTGTTATAAATAGAGACTGGTGTTTTTTTTTTTTTTTTTTTTTTTGTTTTTTTTTTTTTTTTTTTTTTTTTGGGGGGGGGGGTGACTGGACTACTACACCTCTACTTCCTCACTACTGTGAAAATGCAACAACAGAAACATTCCCTTTGAGAGGGAAACAAATCTAAATCTAAAATCCATGTTGAGCTTTTAGACAAGTTCAGTTGTGAGAACCACTCTGGGAAGAAAGATGGGAAAGAGGGTGAAAAACAAACAAACCAGAAAAAAAAGGGGGGAAAGGGAAAAAAAAAAAAGAAATTTCCTGTGAAACAGTCTCCCCTGTAGTTGATGGTTTGGTCTGTCCGTCCTGGCTCTAAGAGCCCAGTCTTGCTGACATCTGTTAAAAAAGCTTCACCTGGCCCCTCGCTGTGAGGAAAAGCACCCGGGCTTGGAGTGCCATTTCTCCTAAATGTGTGGTGCCTGCATTAGGCCTTCGCCTATGGAGAAAAGTGTCAAGAACGGATGAATAAGTCACAGTACTCTTACTTGAAGCCCCCCTCTTCTGCACCTCTGTGTGGAACAGTGCATTTAGTTCACACCTTAAACTAAATACACTTCCACCATTATTCTCTCAACTCTCCCAGATGAAAAGAAAAGAAAAAGTGTCCGCGGGGGCCAGATGCTGCTGTGAACCACTGCTCTCTGGCTGTGCTCAAGTATTCATCCATCCGAAGTGCAGGTAAAATGCTTCCTCCGTTCGACACCTGCATCCCAAGGGTTTTTGTCCTTCATATTTTTCACACTTTTTCACTGTAACAGAAAGTACTCCATTAAAGAATTTTGGTCTTTTTCATTGTCCATCCAAAACAGACCTGACTTGTTCCTCCTGCTGGAGCTCTATCATTACATCCAGTAGCTGCAGGTGCTGCTCACAAAGTGCTTCAGCATTATACTGTAAGAGCTCACTGATCATTACAGCGGCAAAGCTTTGTGCGTTCGCTGTCTGACGTGCCATTACCACACTGAACTCTGATCTGAAAGCACAACATATCATTAATGTACAAAAACCATCAAGAAGTACTTACACCAGTACTTGACACTAAAAGGCCCACCACCATGGGCTATAAGGACCTCGCAGCCCATTTCATTAACTGTGTACGTCGGATATGAGTGTGTGATGTGTGGTATGAATGGATTTAGCCATCATTTGATTATCGTTTTAAAAATATTTTATTACCTTCTTTTATTGTAGTCAGTTTCGTTGTATGTTCTGTACAATGACAATAAAGAATCTAATCCAGTACACTCTAATGACACTAATGGGAAATTCAACATGCTTTGGACAGGAAAAAAATATGTTAATAAGATGAAGGTGTGGCTCTGAGTGCTCAATGCATTGTAACATATATACACATACATACACAAACTGTATATATATTGAAAAAAAAAAAACATGCAATTACACAAATGAGCTGCAAGTTCAGCCCATGATCCTTTGCGAGTTCTCATCCTTTTCCTCTCTCCCTGACTCTCTTGCCCCCCCCACCCCACACTCTGGCTGTCAGAATTAAGGCAGAAAGTAACTAATAAAAAGTGATGAACCTGCTGGGACACGCTAACAAGTCCCAGCCAGGTTCATTAGCGTCTTCTGTTCTGGTGTGAGTAACTGCAGCATGTGGTGTCAAATCAATGAAGATGTTTTATTATTTTAGTTTCTGGGTTGTGTTTTTTTTTTTTTCCTTGTCTCACGACCGCTGTAGATTTATCTCCAAAAACTGCTCTGGTCATAAACTTGGACTATTGTTTGTCCGGAGTGTGTTTCTTTCTACAAGAAAGAAAGAAAAAGGTAATAGAATGAAATCAATACTTTTATAATAGTTGATTTAATGGCAGAAGAGAAAAAATAAATAATGTTTTGATGAAGTTTTGAATTCCTGTGATATAAATCTGTTAATCAAGTGTGGGCGCGTCCATCACTGTGTTTGTAGGTCTAAGCATTAGCGGTGTCAGGTGAACACTGACGTCTCTATCAGTTTGTTTAATGGCTCTAGTGTCATATGGTCAATTAAATCAAATCACTGCACTAAATATTCTAATAACAATATCAATATCAAGTGCCAAAATGTAGTTAAGTGAAGGAGGTGAAAAATGAAATAAGAATAACATGAAATAAGATGAAACCAGAAACAATGGGGGAAAAGCACAACAAACACTAAAGAGAATTCCAGGGGTGAGAGAGGGAGATCTGTCCAAATGTTCCATTTCCTTATCTCCTAATCCATCTCAACTTTTTAAGTGTTTGCACTTGTATCCTTTTCTCTCTGCAGCGCCCAGTCAGTCTGTCAGTCAGAGAGTGTGTGTCAGCAAAGTGTTGAGAGCCAGGATCCTGTGTTCCTG
The DNA here is from genome assembly GCA_030347415.2 of Decapterus maruadsi. NCBI lineage: Eukaryota > Metazoa > Chordata > Actinopteri > Carangiformes > Carangidae > Decapterus > Decapterus maruadsi. Next base: position 553,926 of record CM064902.1, on the reverse strand, counting down.
TCTAACAGATTGGGGGAGTAGATAAAACAGCACCGCTACCCCCTGGTTCACACACCCTCTGTCTCTCTCACACACACACAAAAGCTATATTTGCGGGGCCCGACGTTGACATCATGCATTCCCTCCCTTTAAACCAAGTGGTAACCTTCAAACGGCCCTTTAAAAGGATCCAGCACTGTGGACCCCACAAGCACAGCAGGCTCCCGCCTTTCTGGCCCCCATAAATACAGTAAAAGAAAAAAAAAATCAAGCACAAGCACACACACACCCTTACCCCCCACCTCCCGTCTCCGTCTCAGAATTTATGCATATGGCTGCATGGAAAACCGTCCTAGCCTGCTTTTGTGTGTCTTTGTGTGCGTATGTGTCTTAGTTTCAGGTTCAGTCTCTGTGGGGTTTCACGGTAAATATTAAGTTCTGCTTGAGTGGAATTATTACTCAGAGACATCGTGTAATTAATGAATTCCCCGAGTTTGAATTCTCCAGGGGAAATGAAATTTGCTGAAAACACTTGTGCCTCGGAATAAAAAATAAAGAGTCAGGATTTAACAAATTGTTACTTTATGATTTAGCAAAGCAAAGCTCTTTGTGGTGGAACTTCCAGCTCTTCAGTGGAACTACAAACTGTGTTAGAACATCAAGAGATAAACAACCACAATGCCTTCATTGTAGAATAAAGGGATTCAATTATTATTAGCGGGGGGTGCTTCTTACTTTATTAGACTTTGGTAAACTGTTTGTTCTAGTTCAGAATCTCTTATTTCTGCAATTATTAGACATGAAACAACCCCTGGGAATGTCTGTTGTGAATACAAACTGGTCATTAGTCCTGCACCTTTCTGTCTGGGCAGGAATATTCATAGTGCTGTCCTATAAAAGCAAAGCTTCATTTATTGAGACATCATTCTTGTCATAAATATTTACATAAGCGAGAGAGGGAACACAGATATTTCTCCCGCCCCTGCTCTATCCATCCATCCCATCTTGCCCTTTCCCCCCACACATCCATCCCTACCGTTCCCTCTGGCAGCTTGAGGAGCAAAAGGTCACCAGCGTTTTGTATAGGATTTAGAGAAGAGCCGAGTGGAGAGGAGGGGTTATGTATTCTGTTGTGACCTATAGACAATAGCAGTTAAGAGTGGTGGGAGTGGGGGGGGGTGTATTTCAACTAAATGAAAAAGCATAAAATCCATTAAAAACCCATGAGGATAAGCCCAGCTCCCAGTATGTGAGTGTGTGAGTGTGTGAGTGCGTGAGCAGACGCTGATGCTGCAGAGGCCACATCCAACTATTTATGTTCCTGGTGTCTGGGGGCAGTAAAACACCACAGTTGTGCGCTGAGACTAACCATAACACAAGGTGAGGGGATAATCAGGCAACACCCAGTCATTTAGAGCAGTCAGTCAGCATCACTGTGTAAACAGAGCAGATCAACAACTGTCTTTAAGGAGTGTATCCGTGTTCTGGGGTCAGTCGAACATTCATAAAATCAACAAGATCTTCAAACTTAATTTGATGTTCATCAGCTGACTGTGGTATTATAGTGATGTGTCACCGAGATGGGGTGCAGCAGCTTCTCCAACATGTTACTGCAGCTGATTTACTGAAGACTAAAACAAAGGTGAAGCCTGTGCTTGGACTCAGTGAATGCTGCCGTTCTGTCTGTCTGATGTAGACATCCGCTAACGTCAAGTTCACTGTTTGTCCTGATTGTTCTCCGGTCCTTAAATGACCAGTAAGATCAACTGGTGTTGCTTTAAGAGTTGACACACCTGTGTGTCGTCTCTATTTCTTCTCTCAATATATTTCAATCCTACTTTTAAATAATTAAAATTCAGTTTTAGTATTGTACATGAAACAGGACAATTGTGAGAATTCATCCTGATAGTTTAAGGCCTCGGCTGTAGGCCTGACATTGACCTGCTGTCACCAGCCGCCCTCAGAATCACAGCTGTTGATCAGGTACTTGTTGCTGGTTGGTCTCTTCTTCCCAGCTGTAACACAGTTGGTTGACCTTCGTTTACCTTGTGAACTGCTCAGCTAGTTTTCTTTCTTTTCTTTTTTTAATTATCTTTTTCTTTTAAGGAAAAAAGAGACAAAGAAAAACATAGTGAAGTAATCAGACATCATGACATTATGAAAGGTAAAAATAATAATAACAATAACAACAATAAAAAAATACAAAATTCCCAAAAAAATAATAATAAACATAATAATAAACACAAGTAAAAATTCTACTAATTACATGAAGGTTTCAGTCAGATGGTACATTTTCATAAATATATGCACTAGGTACAGCAAAAAATACATCAGTTACAATTGAAAATACTTTGCACATCCTTTATTTTATATCTCACCCATTTCTCCCATCTTTTTTCAAAAAAACAAACTTGATGTCTAATTCTCATTGTTATTTTCTCCATTACATATATCTCATTAACCAGATCCTTCCATTTAGAATTACTTAGATTGTCATCTTTTAACCAGTTTCTTGTAATTTGTTTAATTAGCGCTACTCTTATTACTTAAAACAAATGTATATATTCTTCTTGGTGTATTGTGGTAGTTTTCCAAGTAATACAACTAAAGGATTGTTATTCACAGGATGCCAAAAATATTTGATAATTATCTAACAGAATCTAACAACAGACCAACTAAAACTTTACAAAACCAAAATATCATATATAGCTCAGCTAGTTTTCTGAAAGTGGCCTAAATCATGATTCATGGATGGTAAAATAAAGTTTATACAGATATAATTCATGTGGCTTACATTAAAGCTTATTTTATATAATGTAGTAGTAGTAGTAGTAGTAGTAGTAGTAGTTTATAATGGCAGTAACTCATTTAGCTTGACTTGCCAAATAGAAAACCTGCATCAGTGAATGAAAACTGTTCTGTGTAACTTGTTCATAATTAGTTAACTACATTAACATAATTATAAACCATGTATAAAGCCTTTATAGTTTATGGATAGTCCACTTGAAGTGTTCTCAAAGATGAACTGCAACATAGTTGTTTGTAGTCATTATGGTCTGTCCCAAGTCACTGCGTCAGTGTGTCATCAAGATTCAAAATACACTGTCCCTTCATTGATTGCTCCACTGAAGCAGTTCATTTCTTAAGCCTGCTTCGCAGCGCTTGAGGGTGTGATATACACAATCACAAGACAAGTGCATGCAACATCACTTCATCCGCTGATTACTCTCATTCCTGGGGAGTAATTAGCACCTTAAGAGGAAAAGGTAGGTTCAGAGATGCGATCCCCAGGTGATTCTAACGAGTTAATTTATTCTAACCCTGTTGAGATTAAACTAAGAGTTGTCACAGGGGAGGAAGTTCCTTAATGAGCTGATATACATGTTAAAGCACAGCTACAGCCATATCCACAAGCATGTGTGGATCATTGACACAGTCAGCATCTTTACTGCTGCACTTCTACTCTGTGGATCGGACAGCGAGGTTTACAGGACAACAGGAGCAAACTGCTACTTCTCAGTAAAAAAAAGAACACTGTGATGAGCTTAGCACTGCCATTCTAGTATGTCAGTTGGTTACAAGAGCAGGTAAGGTCATGTAAACTCAGTTTATCTTATTTATGGCCAGGTTAGGTTAGGCTAGGTTAGACTAGTTGAAGTTAGGTTAGTTTAGGCCAGGTTAGGTTAGGTTAGACTAGTTGAAGTTAGGTTAGTTTAGGCCAGGTTAGGTTAGGCTAGGTTAGAGTAGTTTAAGTTAGGTTAGTTTAGGCCAGGTTAGGTTAGGTTAGACTAGTTGAAGTTAGGTTAGTTTAGGCCAGGTTAGGTTAGGCTAGGTTAGACTAGTTCACGTTAGGTTAGTTTAGGCCAGGTTAGGTTAGGCTAGGTTAGAGTAGTTGAAGTTAGGTTAGTTTAGGCCAGGTTAGGTTAGGTTAGGTTAGGTTAGACTAGTTGAAGTTAGGTTTTTAGAAACTCAACCAGGTTAGACTTTGCTCTTGTTTAAGTTCTGTTAATTGATGGTTATTTCATTTAGGTTAACTTAGGTTAGAGCTGTTTTTAGGTTAGTTTAGGCCATGTTTGTTGCTAGGTTAGAGTCCAGTTGATGTTAGTTATGTTTAGGCCCTGATTAGGTTAGGCTAGGTTAGACTAGTTCACGTTAGGTTAGTTTAGGCCAGGTTAGGTTAGGCTAGGTTAGAGTAGTTGAAGTTAGGTTAGTTTAGGCCAGGTTAGGTTAGGTTAGGTTAGGTTAGACTAGTTGAAGTTAGGTTAGTTTAGGCCAGGTTAGGTTAGGCTAGGTTAGACTAGTTCACGTTAGGTTAGTTTAGGCCAGGTTAGGTTAGGCTAGGTTAGAGTAGTTGAAGTTAGGTTAGTTTAGGCCAGGTTAGGTTAGGCTAGGTTAGAGTAGTTGAAGTTAGGTTAGTTTAGGCCAGGTTAGGTTAGGTTAGGTTAGACTAGTTCACGTTAGGTTAGTTTAGGCCAGGTTAGGTTAGGCTAGGTTAGACTAGTTTAAGTTAGGTTAGTTTAGGCCAGGTTAGGTTTGGTTAGTTCTTTTTTCCTACCAAAACATAAACTGGAGGCTTTTGATGAAACAATGGCATTTATGATCGCTGCATCAGTGACACAGGTGAAACAGAATCTAACAACTGAAAATCTGGATGACATTGTGTATAATTGGACACAAAAGTACAGTTTGTGTCCTCTGCATGTGTTTCCAGTCCTGTCGAATGTATTCTTTGCCTCACCATATCTGCAATATTAAAAGTATGTGTGCATTCTTTCTTTGCTTATCATAAAATAATTGTATTTTGAATAGAATCGTGACACAAGTTATGCAGAGACAACTACACATGTTCCAACTTTTCCTTAAGCTGACTGAGCTGAGCTACTGAGTTCTGAATAGAAGTTGAACTTTTCAAACACTGATAAAGACAAAATATAGAAGAGCAGAGACAGAATGTTCAGTTCCTCAACAACTAAGTTAATGTGAAGTATCTGAGGGTTCCAGCTGCATGTATTAATGACCAGATCCAAGAACCAAAGAGAAAAAAAGCTCGTTTTCTCCTTCAGGGCCTTGGTGGATTAAAACATAATGACAACATGGTCAAATTACTGTTATAGCTACTGATACATAGCAGACAGACCTCAGGGTGCCGCGCTGCTAAATCTCAGATGGTCATTACTGGAACACAGTTCACAGAGATAAGACGATGCTTCAACAAAAAAAATAAGACCATGACCACAATTTCCAAAGGTCAAAGATAGTAGAAATGTCACATACTGCATCCTCCGCTTGTCACTTGATCTAGCCTTTTACTTTCCCAGGATTCAGGTCATGACAGAAAAAACACTGACCATGGGACATAATATACAATCCCACTGCTGTTTATCAAGCCTGGTAGAACAAATATCCAGTGCAAATGTAAATGTAAACATCAACAGCGACACAGTGAGCGGATGTCAGGTCTGTGTACTCTGAGCAGAGAGGAATGTGAGCGAGGGAAGCATGTGAAGCTGGTCACGTTTCACTATCAATAAACCCACAATCACACACAGGTACAGTGGGAGCGCAGAAAGTATCCAGACCCACTCTGGGTTTAAACCCTTATCTTGCAGCTTCATGCTAACATCAATATACTCCATAATGAAGAAATTAAGAGCAGAATTTTAGAATTTCACCAGAGGAGACTTAGAAACTGATGGTCATACATCCTCCAGAAGAAAAACATCTGTCTGGGCTTTATGGCAGTGTCCTGGTGAAAACTATTCCAAAAGGACAAATAAATCCATCTCTAAATACAAATAAATCTATCTAATCTAAAAGATTGGGCACCCCTGGTCCAAATATCTGAATCAATCTCAGTGTATATTGTGAGTTTTCTACAGCTTTAGAATGAAAAAGGGAAACAAAGCAGCAGCCTGCAAAAGATTAGGAAACCAATGAGACCTGAGCTCTCAGAGAACTTTGACTATGGCTGTGATAGTTTCTAAAGGGAGGGGGCTATTAGGTACTAACTCTGCAGGGTGACCAAACCTCTGCTGCAGGCCCTTTTCCTTTGCTGTCATTTTAAATGTTGTAAAATGTAAAAGATAAAAATAAAAAATAAATATATTGAATCAAATGTAAAGGGAGTGTGTCATCTGTAACTTTATGTCTTTGACTGTGGGTTCACAAACATTTGCATGCAGCTGTTGTGGGTGGTTACACCCCGCCTTTCCGACAAAGATCCATTCATCTAATTTTTTCTAAAGACACCGCTATTTCGAAAAGGCTACTGGGGGAAACCCTCAGTGCGCAGTGATCCTTATTTCCTTTTTGGAGTCAAACGGATCATGTGCATAATAAACTGCAAAACAAGCAAATACTTCATATTAATGACATAAAGACCTAACGTTCATTCTGCTTCTAGCCTCTCTAGCCTCTACCTGATCTTTTTACTAAACTTAACCAACTCCTTTCTTCATTGCCTAAGCCCAACCAAAGCATCTCCCTCAGCTGCAGCAGCAGCAGCCTGAGCGGAAAGGGTGTTTCGGAACAGCGGGGTGTCGAAGTGGAGGTGCGTCGGAATGGAGAGCTGTCCCCGTTGTGGGTGACAGAGAGACCAGTCAGGACAAGGCAAAGTACAGAGAGATTTTTAAAGGGATAGTTCAACATTTTGGAAAATTGTCCCATTGCCATAATTTCATAGCACTTTAAGGCTGAATCCCATTTGATAGGGGTGTTTCGTTAGGACGGAGGGGTAGGGGAAAGGGGTAGGGCTATATACCCCTCCAAACGGAGATTTTTCAGAGGCACACTCCAAACGGAGGGGTATGAAAAGTTTCCCAGAATGCATCTGGCGGCAACCGGCAGCGGTTGTTAGCGCTGTTATTATGTCATTTTAAAACATTTACATGCGAGAAAGTAGCGGTTTAGGTCCCAAATGTGCGGTTAGTTTGTCCAAATGACGGCTGGTTAGAAGTTCGTTCGCGCCGACGTTTTTTTTCGGAGAAGCGAAGCTCCAGGAGGAGCGGCTCCTCACCGAGGCAGCAGCCGGTCTTCAGCGCCGGTCTGCCGGCTACATTTTCCTTTGCTAATTAACTAGGTCAGGTTTTTAAACCGGCTGGTTAAATTATTTTTAGCATTTAAATAGTCTCATTAATGAAACTTAACAATTCTGACTGGAGCATTATTATTTTGAATGAAAAGAGCTTCAAGGTATCAGACATCCGCTGCCTCTGGGTTCTGTTGAAATCACCACATTTACATCAATAAATTAATGTTTTACAATGAACCGATCAGCCTGCATTAAGTTCTATCTTATATTTATTAAGTTATATGGTACAAGGCTATTTGATTTCTGGCAAAAGCTCGGCGCATCAGCTTACGTAAAGCCAGTGAAGACTACGTAATGACGTATGTGACTGTTGAAGGGGTATCCCAATTCATAGGGGTTGATTTTCTACCCCTACCCCTTGTAGCTCCGTTTCAAGGGGCGAGGGGCAAGGGGTAGGGGTAGGGGTAGGGGTAGGGGTATAAAAGAGAAATGGGATTGGGCCTAATTGTCGGTGTATGCTATTTTTAGTACGGGGGAGCGGAGCAGCAGGCTGCTCAGAGCTATGCTATGGAGGCTAAGGGAATTTCTTGGTTTCCCTCAATACAAAATCACAAAATCACAAAACGCTTTTGTGGACAAGTTGTGACCTGCACAACCACCACGCTATAGATAATAACGGAACGGAGCCATTTTCGAGGTAAATACAGGGTAAATGCAGAGACTGCTTGCTGAAAAACTGTCCCTGAACGCAACGCGCATCAGCGGTTTTGCATGAATTTACCTCTAAAACAGCTCCATCTCGTAACGCTCCGTTATTATCTCATAGCGTGGTGGTTGTGCAGCTCACAACGTGTCCACGACAGCGTTTTGAGTTCCTGGGTTGTGTATTTGATGAGTTTGATGAGGGAAACCAATAAATTCCATTAGCCTTTAGCCCTGAGCAAAACTGAAAATAGCTTACACCTACAATTAAAGGTAACAAACCTACTGCTATGACTATAGCGATTATGGCAATGGGCCAATTTGCCAAAATGTTGAACTATCCCTTTAATGAAGCCATGTACTGCACTGTGTGCAGACTGATGAAAGAGGATCTAAACTATTTTAGCAAAAGAGCAATGCTATGTGAAGGGTCGAAACACTTTCTGAATGCAATGCACATGGATACAAATGCACGCTACACTGTGCTCTACCTGAAAAATGCATAGCCTCAGCACATATGCCACAATATGCAACCTGCCCTCAGGCATTCTGGGAGGACCAGATTAACATCTGACTCGGGGATTTGCGGTGCACACTCTCAACAATCGCACTCACACATATGGGGAGGGTATACGTGCAATGCTCAGACACAGCGCGTGAGTTATGGGAAGGTCAGAGTGGCACATCACTCATCATTCTGTGGCAGTCACCTTCATTGAAGGAGTGGGAGCAGGAGGAGGAAAGAGAAGATGTGGTTTAGACCCATCTATGTGTCACTACACTTCTACCATGGAAATCGGTTTTGGCAATCAGTGGTGTGAGCATTTTCTATACAGGTGCCTATAGATTTATAGACACCGCTCAAGGATTATTGAAGCAAACAGGATACACCTGGGAGTGCCATAGCAACATCAGCATCCTATCAGCATTTCCTCTCTTCTCTTCTCCTCTTACCACAGATTTCCCAGAGTCCAGAGCTCCATCCCTCTGCACCAACCGCCACCTGCATCAGCTCCTTTCCTCTACTCCTAAACCGGCCTGCCCTCTGTTTCTGAACCAGCCTGCTACCCAGTACTCCCATTCCGCTGGCCTGCTCTCCCTATAAAATATCTGACCCAGCCTGCCTACCAGAAGCTGCCTCCATCAGCTCATTGTAACTAAACTATCCCCTCTTCCATATTATTCCATATGTTTTCTTCTGCATGTCTGCCCATCCTGGAAGAAGGATCCCTCCTCCTCTGTCTGTTTTTCCTCAGTTGATGTGAGGGTCTAAGGACAGATAACTTTTTCTTGGTCTCTGGTTGGTTGTTATAGCCCCAGTAGGAAGTAGGAATCCCCCCATCTAGTGGTGCGGTTGCATATCTGAACGTATTCTTGATGTTGCGTTCAGGTGAACTCGGGCAGACGTCAGACAGACAACAGACGCTGGATGTAACAGGATAAACAAGCCTCTATGTAAACAAGTGTTCCACCAGCACCAGGCAAAACAATATGTTGTCATGGTGATGTGGTATTGTTTTACCCTCTTTCTCTGGTGGAGTAAAATGTCATCCGGTTGGTTTGCTGACGGCGTCACTCAGATGTCTGACTGCACCTGAATGCAACACCAGAGCCTCCATCCTTCCTCACACTACACAGTGGTGACAGGCACTACCTGGAAAACTTTCTCCCCGAGCCCACAGCTCCACTGAGTTTCCGTGGTTACCTACGGTCACGCTGCCACTGAACGTAAAAAATGGTGATGTAATCAGTGAAATACGTTTTTATAAAAGCAATGCTTGATTTTTGCTAATAAAAAGCCAAATAAGTTACATACTGGGGCTTTAATAATGAATTATATAATTGTACATATACATATATATTTATAATTTATACACATTTTTGTGTGTGTATGTCTGTGTGTGCATATTTGCAAAGTAATCATTAGATTTATGTGTGTGTGCATGTTTTGTTCCTTATTATTTCATTAGGTCTGCAGAATATGCAGTGCAATGCCTTTGAGCTTTGCGGTGTACTCCCACACACACAGCTTGGCCTTCCTAGCAGTGTCTCCTGCAGGTCAGGAGTTGTGGGGTGGATGACGGCCGATTCCCTCCTCTGATCCATTACTGTAGCACCTCTGTTGTCGTTTGGACGGCGTGTGAGGTATTCAGACTTTGAAGCAGTTGGACCCCTCCCTTTGGCGCCCAGTCCTGCTCCTTCCTGTCTCTCTTTCCATTAATGGGCCTACAGGGTGTTGTGCAATATCTGACCAACAGCATCTTAACATCTAATGAAAACACTTTCACAATAAAAGCCTGAATTCGCCCGCTCACACTTTTCATCACGTCTGGTGGAGCTGAGAATCAAATTACAGACCTGCCAATTAGTGGGCCATTGAGTGCAGACTGACACGCAAGAACTGTAATCCATTTCAAATTTACAACCCAATGAAATCCAGCAGATTAATTGATCATCTCAAGCCTCTCTGCTCCGTTATCCCCTGACTGATAAAATATATAATTAGACAGAAATGATCAAATTATCCATGAATTGATGAAACATGTAAGTTTTGTTCAAATCTTGCTCCTGCCTACAATATTGCTGCTGTAGGTAGGCTACACCTGATTTATACAAAAGTAAAAATGACTGTGACAATATTATTGAAAAGTTCCATAGCCTACTGTATAGTTTCCAAGTGTTCAGATCTGACGTTGCACAGCCTTTACTCTGTAAGAATGAGCAGGCCGGGCCAGATGGCCAGTCATCTGCTGACATTTTGAGATTGGTCACTCTCTTGTGTTTAGAAACAGTTCGTCAAGGGGGTTTATTTTTGACCTTCGGGAAAAGATGTGTGATAAAACACTAGAAACATGAGCTCCACCAGAGAGTTTTCACACCTTCCAGTCATACAGCTGTCCTCATGATCAAATAGATGCAGCTCAAGTGTCTGATAAGATAATAACACTGTGAAATGTGTGTGAGTGTTAGCATTAACGACAGTTTACTTACAGGAAATATTGCTCCAAACTTGCTAATGTTAACTAGCTAGCATTAGCCTATCTCATCACTTAAAGTGATATTCCGGCATAACTTTTAACCCATGGTCCAATGCACCCTAACAAACATCGCAGTTATGGATCCACCCACCGAGAGATGAAGTACAACTTTAGAAATGACAAACGTCATCAACAGTAACAAACAGTCCCAGTAATAGGAGGATCCACTAGCCACCGATCAAACAGCTACTTACAGCCACAAATAATGCTCAGAACAGCACCAAACGTCATCAACATTACAAACATGGTGCGGTCATTGCTAAAGTTGCTACAACTAGAGAAGCTAGTGGTTAGCAGACTTCATCTCTTGAGGGGGGGGTCTAACTCGGTGTTACAATGCCTTGGACCATGGGTTAAACTTACGCCAGAATATCACTTTAAGAGTGGAAAATGGGAACTTATTTGCATTGAACAGAAGATCAAATTTATCTGCATTATGTAATAGAACTTATGAAGTGTTAATAATTGAACTTTGAAGGTGCTAGCAGGCTAGTTTTGATCGACACAGGATAGCTAACTGGCTTAATGCTAAGCTATACCAACCAGCTGCTGGCTGCAGCCTTAACTCCTTGCAAGAAAATGAATAAGCAAATTTCCTCAAAAATATAGAAATAATTCTTTGAATGCTGATTGTTGTTATTTGTGTGCCAAATTTTGTCACAGTTTTTGGTTCCCGAAAGGCAGAAAGCATTCTCATTCTTAATGCTGTTTGGAATTACTTTTTTTTTCTTTTTTTACAACCCTGTAATAGCTGTTAGAGAACACAACAAGAACAAACCCTTTTCCATAGATAAACATGCAGATGTTGGCAGTGATTCACTGATGTGGAAATAGACTAATTTAGTCACAAGTCACAAGTACGTTTTGATTTTCTTTTCTCTTCACACTCCCACTCCCATCCGGCACTCAGCTTATTATTGTCTCGACAAAATCGGCAGAATCAAGTAAAACCTTAAAGGCTTTACTCACACTCTGTGACAGACAACAATTTGTGGGTGCACGGTGAAAAGGGAGGCTTGTTCTGGATCATCATCGCTCTGCACAGGGTAGACAATATCAAAATGTTCAGCCCAAGGAGGTGGTCGATCATCTGATGACCCTTCCTCTTGTGTTTCTCTAAATGTTAACAACAAAAGGAAAAAAACAATGTCCAAATCAAAGCCAGTGATGTATGATTACAGTAATTACAAACAAGGAGTAAGACGCAGCAGTACACTCAAAGAAAAGATTAAAAAGAGGATTAAAATGTATAAAAGAAGCCAGTATTGATCCCCATGCTTTTTCTTTCTTTTTCCTCCGCTGCCCTGCCATCACTTTCTTTGTCTGTCCAGTAGTGAGAGCGTAATCACAGCTTTCAGTCAGGCACATGTCTGCCAATACAGTACATAGCCAGAGTGGGCAGGTTAATGGAATAGGGGTCAAATTGGCCTCCAATTCAGTCGCATGGCCTCCAAGTTTTTCGAGCAGACACAGATGGATGCACACGTTTTGAAACTCACTCTCAAGTTTCTCTCAATTTGCCCTCCAGCTCTTTGGATGTAATGCATGCAGCTCCTACACTTCTGCTTTGTGTCGCTGTGCGCTGCATGACAAAATGTGATTTTACAGATACACACTTCCTGTAGACGCTGTCATTCTCCTCTAACACAAACAACATCCTGAATTCCTTTGCAAGTCTATAATTTTTATCTTCTTCTTGGATTGTTGGTTTACCAGAAGGGAAAGAGAGGAAAGAAATCCCATTATTTAACATTCAACACTTTTCCTGCTTTGACGCCCCAGAATATTCAGTCCTTCAGCCAATAAAAACCACTGAAAACACTTGTGAGTTTTTTTCTTTTTTTAATTTTAGATCCTATCATCCATGTCAGGACTGATTTGACAGGAATTGCCTCAACCCACAGCAGTTACTGAGCAACTTGCAATGCAATGATGACTTAAACAGCTGATGCAGTCAGTATACTGCAGTAACAGCAGAGAGAAAATAGTTCCAAATGCTCTTGTGTTTCAGATACACAGGCCAGATACGGCCACCACATAGACTGGGGGGGGTGGTGGTCTGGCACCATGTAGTTCCCAGAGTGCCTCTTCTTTGTGCATTTTTAATACAGAATGGAAATAAAGAAACAGTGGATCTGCACCAGAGAAGTAATGACATCACACTGCTTAAAGCCATTTCTACCAACTCCCATCTGATCTTTGGGCTTGACGAAGTCATGAGGTCATCCTGGATTCTGGATCAGCCTGTTGGAAACCAAAGGGCATGAGAAAGATAATTCACAGCGAGATAAAGCAGTGAAAAGATTCAAATTAGGGATACTTTGCATTTTATTTGATTTGTTTGGGTCTTGTTATTTAAATAAGAATACCTACAGGGTCTCAGTCTGTGACTTTTTCTAAATATGTTCTTAAAGGGATAGTACAATCCAACAACTCCAAAACGCTCTGCTGGACAAGTTGTGACCTGCACACGCTATGAGATAACACAATGTTACCAGACAGAGTTGTTTTAGAGGGAAATCCAGAGTCTGCTTGCTGAAAAACTGCCCCAGACAGGAACGCGCTTCTGCAGTTTTGCATGAATTTACCTCTAAAACAACTCTGTTAAGTGTGGTGAATGTGCAGGTCACAGCTTGTCCACCAGAGCGTTGTGGAGTTGTTGGATTGTGTATTTGATGAGTTTGATGAGGGAAACTAAGAAATCCCATGAGCCTCCGTAGTGTAGCTCTGAGCAGCTCACGGCTCTGCTCCGCCATTCTAAAAATAGCTTGCACCGACAAGTAGTTAACAAACCTACTAGGGATAGGGATTATGGCAGTGGGCCAGTTTGCCAAAATGCTGAACTATCCCTTAAATGCTTTCTGAAACCTTGAATGTAACATGAAACACAGAAGATTTGTGAGCATCTAAAACCATCCCAGGGGCAGACTGGCCATCAGGGATACTGGGAGGTTTCCCAGTGGGCAGTGTGAAGAGTTTGCTTTTATCGTTTCCTTCCTGTCCTCTAACCGTGTCATTCATTAGCGAGCCAGCCAGGATTATTTTTATTCCTGGCTGAAATGTGAGTGTTATACACTGTTGCACTTGGATTTTTGTTCCCCTCTTCTCATGAAGTGATTATGATTCTTGAAAATGAAAAAATGAAACCATAATTAACCTTTAAAATAGGAATCAAAAGATGAATGTGTCTGAAAAGTAGTATTCCAACAGGAATCAATAATTTGTCAAGATACTAAAACATTTTGTGTATATAATCAGTAATGTAATTATATTTTGAGCATATTTGACGTTACACATAGTGCTGTTACATTAATTAATCGTGGTAGGTCATAATATGATTATTTCTCTGACAATAATACCTATAATCATGACATCCCTATGTTTACATCTAGATCTAGAGTTGTGGTGATGCTACAGTGAAAGTGGCTAGAACACACTGGCCCCAGCACTTTGCTCAGTAGAATGTGAATAAATGAGGGCGTGCACCTTTAGAGTGACAGGTGGGTGGGTTTGCTACAAACCAGCATGCACTTAAAGCTCAGCTCCACCTGCCTCTTCTCATTTTTTTTGGATTAGCTTCGAGTACAGGGCAGAGTCACACTGTCAATATGCTGACAATAACACTGTTTGTGAGGTCACAGAGGCTGTGTCCGTATTTATTTACAGTCTATGACACGGAGGGTGCAGACATTTTTTTCCCTTCTTCTTTTTTTAATGTCTATGGGTTGAGTGAAATCAGACGTTCATAGCAACAAACCCTGCCACAGGGTGTTTAAGTCTGGGCTACAAAAGCTCATGTAAATGGAGCTGTGAGGTCTATCAGTTTCACCCTGGGAGAAGAGCAGCCTGCAGTCAAGGATGTGCGGCGTAGTCGGAAAACAGAGTGCTTTTGTGTGTCAGTATGTGGCAGCGTGGGTGAGTTAGTCTCAGAGCGAGCCACAAAGTCACAAAGATAACACAGGGATAATAATGACAGAAAATTGCCGGTGGTGACTTGACTCCCAGTTCCTTCCTGTCCCAGGCAATTACCTCAACCTGCTCTGTTTTCCTCTCCATTCACAAACGTATTGTCAAACAGCATCATCTCAAATGCTCCCTCAGCCCGGCAGAGAGTGAGAGAGATTTATTGAAATAACATGTAACACCTTGACATTCTAGAGAGAGATGGACGATGGCAGAGTAAGTGGAAAGGAGAGACGTTTATGAGGAAAAGATGAATACGGTATAAAAAAAAAGAAAAAAATGCAGGACTGGAGCACATAATTCATACAGGGGGCTGCAATAGAAAGGAGATTACAGAACAATACATGTTTGATTTTATTTGTTGTCCCTCTCCCTCCTCCCTTTTTGCCAGCTCCATTGTTCCTCGGTGGAGATCAGGAGTCTGAACACAGACAGACCACCTACCATCCATTCTGATTCACACAATAAACAACACAGGGCCCATTTCAACGTTCTGACAGTATTCTGGCAACAATATCATCCTTTGTGAGCAGTAAAAGTGCTGTGTGAACAGTCTGGGGGAGCTGTGCTAGCTGGAATGACACTGACAGACACTACTGGGTGTGCGCGCACGAAAAGTATCTGCTGCAAAACCATTTTCTTTCTCCAGCAGAAAGTTAAAACTTGATTGGAAACAGAGGTGCCTATTACAGTCAGAGGTAATAATAGGTTGGAGTGATGGCAAACATCACAGAACAAAAAAGTCATCCTAGACAGTGGTGCAGCGCGTATGTGCATATGTGTGTGTGGGAGGTGGGAGGAATTACTGGTGTTGTTTGGGTGCTTATTTACTGCAGAGAGATAGTAGCAGGCATACAAAAAACAAAAAAACTAGAGAGGTGAGCCAGCATTGTGACAGACAGGCAGGGAGACGACTCAGTCTCTGTTCTGTCATCTCCACCAGTGCTCCAACCTCAACACCACATTTGCTCAGGCTGTGCAATCTGAGAGAGCATCTCCATGGTGTGAAATTGGCATGTCATGAGGGGATTGTGGGACAAAATGCATGTTTGTGTTGATGAACTGGAGTTTGGTTCTTATTGTCCAGACAGAACAATGGACTCACACAAAAAAGAGATGCAGTTCATTGTGTCAAGTTAACACTGGGAGTCAGATTAGATTTCTGCCCTGAATATGGCAGTGGCAAAAAAATCCTACTGAAGTCAAAGTAAAAAAAAAACAAAAACAGACTGTCCAAACTGTATTTTTTCATTTTCTTTCTAATGAGACCTTTGAATTGTAATGCACCCGGAGGTGTTTCAGTCTAACAGCAGCACAACAAACTGCAGCTTCTGAAATGATCATTACGTTTTCAACACGACATCCTTCATGAATATATCCAGCAGCTGCTGCAGTTACTGAAAGCAAACAGTCAGTCGATAATCTGACATTAAAACTCCATGTTTTTCTTCATCCCATGTGTTTTATTTTAAGTGTTGATCCATAAGAAGATACAGCTGTGGTTTTAACATTCAAAGACTACCTTGGTGTAGTTATGTATCTCTTCTCACAGGTTTCTCTTTGAGTGGGGCGCCGAGTGGGGCAGTGGGTTGAGCAGGCGCCCCAGTCCTCGCTGCAGTTGGCCCCGGTTCGAATCTCGCATCGTGCAGCCCTTCACTCCAAGTCATCCCCCCTCTCTCTGCTGACCCATTTTCTGTCTCTCTCAACGGCAAAAAAGCACAAAAAATATACTTTAAAAAAAGTTTTTGTCTGAAGTTACAATACCAACAGGCTTGTGGCGTCCTCTCTTCTGATTGGCTCACTATTACCTCATTGATCATTTACAGAACAGCTCCTGGTGGGTGGAGCTTATGGGGTGTAGCTAAGATCAGTGACGTCTTTGTGACATCACAACGTTACAGAGGTGTAGCTGGTTTTAAGGCTCAGTTTCTGGATCACAGCATCTAAGGCATTGCTGTTTACTGCTCCACTGCTATTACATGTGGGGGAAGTTATTGATCATTTAAATTTAATTAAATTTAAACCTTTGATACAATGATTTAAATGGATAGGTGAGTGAAAGAGAGAGTCATAGACCTGGACAAAAAAAGATACGTTTATATTTCACTATCAATATTTTTGATGAATGTATTCCTAAATTCATAGCTTCATGAGGTGTCCCTTTTGCAAATACCCCCATATGTTACACAGTTACATGCATTTCCTCAAACTAAAGCTGCTGATATGGATGACATGAGTGTAGACACAGAGCCTCAGGCTACATCTACAGCTGTCCACAGTTCTGGAGCCTAAAACTTTTGGAGCTTTTGATTAGACATTTAATTTGGAAACTTTTAGACTTTGGGGCTAAAGAATGGAGTGATCGAAGGTAGCACCACCAATGTGATTACCTGGAACACACAGTTTTAAAAAAATAAAGAGCAATGATCCTCAAGGTCGTCTTTCATTGAACAAGGAAAAGGTTTGAAATAATTGTGACATTGATCTGATCTCACCCAGCCTGACATCTCATAGACTCAGACACTCGCTTTATTCTGCTTTTCCACTTCACTTAGTGTTTTGTGCTCGCGTTGTGTATGTCTGGGCCGAGCTGTGTCATTTATTTGAAACTTATGTAGACCTTGTTTTAACTTTTGAGAATCTTTAAAGCATAAAAATCTGTGAGCTCTGGGTTTGGCCATAAAACACCGTGTCAAGCATGTTAAAAAAATGAACAGTATTCTCCGCTCTGGAATGTGGAGGGTGTGACTGCTGAAGGCACTGAAACCATACCTGAAACCAGACTGTGGAAACCGTTCTGCCTCCCTGTCAGTTAATTTATGCTGAAAGAAAATGTGACCATGATGATCCAGCAACCATACAACCCAACATGTTGGAGCCACCAGAGCCAGAGGAACCAGCAACTTTCATTCCTCAGATGATCGGTTCACCTCCGTTCTCCAGTAGGAGCTGTTTTAAAAGCGGTGGTGGTGAGCTCCACCCCATTTCCATCTCGGCACCATAGTAAAAGAGAGCAATCCACTTCTTCCCTCTTCTTGTTGTTGGACATTTAAATATTTAGTTCTGTCCATAGTCTGTAAAAAATATGGACGTAGCATCCGTGACGTCACCCATTGGTTTTGGGGAGACGTTTTTGTGACTCAAATATGGCGACCTGAACAGCGCCATGTTGGATTGGCCGGTCGAGAACCCGCCCACTGGTACTCAACGCTTCGGCGCCCTAATTGACCAGAATTTTAACCTAATATCAGTTAAAGCAGATATCAGCGGTTCGGCCGTTTCGGCTAATGCTGCGTTCAAGGCAGGCTTTTGAAACCGTAAGTTACAGCTTCAAGTCACAACTAAGACTTTGTAACGTTCCAGGTAAGAGCTCGTGACCGTCCTGTTGTCTGTGAAAGTCACTATAACGGCCAGACTTCCGACCCGTGAACTTACCAGATCGAACTTTTTCACAGGAAGGAAAAACACAAAGTACGAGTTTCCATGAACGCACCATGAGTTAGCAGCCCCCGCCCTCGTCAGGCATCTATTGGTCCTCGTGCTATGTCACCACATTCACGCGCATCCCTTGGCTGCACACACAGCCCTTCATGCCGTTCTCTCTCCTCATTGGATAACACTTGTATCCCACAAGGAAAGTTTTCTCCTGGTTTACAGCAGAGCAGAGTGACGGAGAGACTCGTGTTACGGATGAAACACTCCATGTAAGTGATTGCTGACGGAAAATCGGACTATTTAGGACTTATATTAACAAAAACATTCCACTGATATCTGCTTTAACATGGGGGTCTATGGAGACATGCTGCTTTCTGACACCAGCCCCCAGAGGAGGAAGAATTGCAGTTTTTTGAACGCGGAAGTGAGCTTCACTTCTCAGACTGACAGCTGCCCCCTTGGTGCTGTCACATCCAGGGGTAGAATGTATATGGCTAGTGATTTGATAATCTGACTGGCTGTATGGTACCACCAGGATGAGCAAGGAAATGGCTGATTCTAGTGCTGCATATAATTCTATCAGGGATCAAAGAGCATCATCAGTTCTCTGTTTTCCAACCTGCCCAAAAATAATAGTCAGTAATAATAGGAATAGTTATGGAATGATGTTGTTCTTTTTTAACAAAAGTGCAAATTTGCTTTTTCAGGAACTTTAAACTTCTTAGATCAGTTCTGACAACCTCATCTGGGACTTCAACCAAACTTCCCGCTCTCACACAGGAGCCAGGAAGTTGTCACTCAGCAAAGGCTTAAGACCAACAATCCGCCGGTTTACATCACAGTGTGACCATAAAAGTTAGAGGCACACTATTTCATCCAATGCGCTCCTTTGAAGAGATTTCAAAAAGAGGACTACCAAGGGACTTTGGACATACAAAGAGCAGTGAGGCTACTCACCAACAGGGATTAGACATCCTCTCAACTCACACTCACAGTTTCATCCACTTACAGCTCATGTATTTCAAGTTTCCTTGGAAACAAATCTCAGAATCAGTTTGTTGTTTCAGAGGCGGCTGGAAGTGTTTCATGTGAGGGAGCTGTAGAAGCTTCACTCACATCACAGAGATGTAAATGTCTGTCACCTTTTGCTGATACAACCTCTAGATATTGTTTTACTGTAGCTTTGTGGTGAACTTTAGGTTTCCATACTGTCTTTTTCTCTTACAGTATATACAACAAAGGTCAGGTAAATACAGAGTCATCTCAATAAAAAAATGAATTACAATAAGAGGTGTAGGCCTACAACTAGATGCATGTGCAGCGGAAGATTCATAGACCTGGGTGTAAATAGTCCCATCGGTTATTGCCCCAGGTGCAAATGCAATTAGCATCTGTGAGCATTTCATGCAGGTGGATAAATCACATAATATTATGTAACATAGCCTGAGGGCTATCTATACATATGTGACAGTTGAGGTTCCTGTCGCTATGCCTCCAATTGGGTTCAATCCCCGCCTGGGCCCTCTTCACCTTGCCACACATAGCAACAATATCAATGGCTAATTAGAGAAAGTGATTAATAAAACTGGAATTTCAAGATAGTGCCTGTCATTCACTCTAAACATGGTTCAAAGTCTAATAATCATCTCTAGATCACAGGATATTTCCTATGTGGACATACAGCAACAACTAAATGTGGGACTGTAAAATATTACAGTTTTTCTCAATTGCTAAAACACTAAACCCTGTTGTCTGAACCAAATTCTCAGTTGTCTGAACCCACTGATTGAATCAGTCACTCTTTTGGCAAAACCATAAACACTTTTCACCTGTTTAGACACACCTTATCAACACATTTTCATTGTGATGCACCTGTGCTGAGCACAGGTGGCAAAAGTCAAACACTGTTATAATGGCATTTTCGGTTGAACACAACAACTCAAAATTGATAACACTTGTGTCCAATGATGTGAGGGAACATATATAAGCCAGTAGCCTACAGGTCAGGATGAAGTCCTGGAGCCTGATCCAGTAGGCTACTACGTATACGGAGAAATACTGTAATGCTGTGGCTGAGTTATGCACTTGTCATTTGTAGATTTTTTTTTACGTAGGATTACAAACAAGGACAAATGTGACAAATGGCTTTTGTACTGTACAGTACAAGTGCTACAGTATGTACAAAATGCACAGGATTTCTATTTTTTGTACTTTTTATTTTTTTTATTTTTATTTTTACAGTTTTTCTCGATTGCTAAGATACATTTATTCTGTGCTAAATGCACAGGTGTTTTTGTTTTTCAAGAGAAGAAGATGAAAGGTGACGGGGTGAAGGAAGAGAGGATGAGGGAGGGAGGGATGAACTGGGAAGAAAAAAGAAGGGAGGAAAAGGGGATGAAATGGATTTGGGGAGGGGGGGTGAAAGAAAGGGAATTAGTGCTAAATGCACAGGTGTTTTGTTTTGCAACATGCATTTAGCCTGTAGTGAACAATAAACATTTGTTTCCACAGCTTCATGTCCTGAGCGTTGTGGTTTCTATTTTTCCAGGTAGTGTTTAGTGACTGCTCGGTAGTGCTTTTAATTTTGACTGACTCGGGGCATGATTTGACAACAAAGTTCAGTTTTGGGCACAGATTGAACTGTTTTGAGGTGAAAGTTTGGTTTTGCAGGAGGAGTCAGAGGTTTTGTGAATGTAGCTTGAAAATTGGGGTTTGTGTTCACAGTTGAGAGAAAAGGACAGAAGCTTTAGAGAAATGTGTCTTAGCAATCGAGAAAAACTGTATAATGCAGTGTGGTTTCCAACCTTTTTGGCTTGTGACCACGCGATCATGTGACTGCACATCAAGATGCACCAGTTAGTTTAAAAAATATTTGTATCAGTATTTTTTGTATTATCAGTTACTAGATAATTCCTGCAACCCTATTTGACTTCCAGGCGACCCAAGGTTGAAAAACACTGTTATAATGGCATTTTCTACCTACTGTACCTGAAATGTCCACATGAGTGTGTGTAAATGAGAATTAGAGGGAAAAAAGGACAAATGTGACAAATGGCTGTGAAATGTGAAGATATGTCAGACGTCATGTTGTAAAGCAGGATGGTATTATCTCTAAGACCCTGATTCATCTGCTCTAAGACGTTTGTCAGACGTCTCTGACCTCTGATCTGTTCAGGATGTTTTGTAAACCCTGCACGGTCCAGGTATGCACACATTGGCTCACACCCGCCCTGTTATGAACGACACGTCACTGCACAAGACAAACAAAGTGTGGGAACGCTGCAATTACGAGCCGCTGTCATTAATAATCTCACTGACAACCCAGATGTAAAGCAGATATCAGTGCTTGAATGCCTTTCAAAGCACATTAATATAAGTCCTAAATAGTCCTATTGTTCTCTCCTTAGCAATCACATGGGGCTGTAAACAAAAAGGTTGCATTTCGATTGGGGCCTGTTGCGGTGCTGCTCAGGTGCTGCTGGGAGCAGAGAAATATGGGCAGCCTTGTCACTATAATATTGTTAGTCGCTGCCAAAGTGTGACTCAGTCACAACAGAGAACAATGGAGGACCGAGGCGCTGAATGGAGGGAAGAGTGTGGGTTACTGCTTGTCATTCAGCAGGATTCAGCTCTGATTTAAACATGTTGTTTACAGTAAGAGGCCGGTTAGGAAGGGTGGGGGGCTACAATCACTGCTGTCACAGCCACACTGGATGAGACTAATGTCACATACAGTTTACTACAACTCAGATTCACTTTGACAGCTGTTCTGGACCGTCTTAGTCCTAGTCACATATTTTCAAAAACAATCACATCCACACTATAACAAAAAAATCTTTGTCCACATAAACGTAAAAATGCAATAATAAAATAAAAACAGTGTGCAGTACATGGCAGACCAACAGACAGGGACATCATTTGAACTTTTAAAAACGCATTGACGAACAGTGTTGTGCTAGTTACTAGTTACAGTTACTCATTAAAAAAGTAACTTAGTTAGTAACTCAGTTACTTAACCCAAAAAGTACTTACTGAGAAAGTAACTTTTCGTTACTTTAAAACGTTTTTTTTTTTCCAATGCTCCCATTAAATAAAGGTTGATTGAATTCCCCTCTAACCTCATTTCAGTTCTGTGATGCTGATGAAAAAACGTGTTTTTATCTGTAAAATTTTACCATCATCATCATCATCATCATCATCATGCTGCATGATGTCAGCAGCATGACCTAACACAGTTTTTCACTGTGTCACAGTGTGCTCTGTCTGCTAAAATGTTATGGGAAGCGTGTGCCGCTGTACAACCTCACCAAAAGGACAAAAACGCAGCGTCTGGTAACGGAAACGGAGTTACTGATTTATTAGTTACTTCATTAGCTACTGAAAAAAGTAACGGTGTTACGTAACGTTACTAATAACCCGTTACTACCCAACACTGTTGACGCATCATAGCAAATAGAAGTACAAAGGTGTTGTTTACTGTCATACTTGCTATACCTTCTTTTTCAGCTTTTCGATTAGTCCAACTAGATGTCCAGCCCAGTCTGATCCAAAACTGGCAGCGTCGGCTGCAGTGACTATAATGTCTTACTGAAGGGTTCTGTAGCAGTGATCTCTGTAGCGCATTGTTACGTCTATGTTCCTTTATACATGTATGGTGGAATAGTAACTGTACATTGATGTGTAAACATGTAAAATATCCTGTGAGTAAATAAAAGCAACACTACTTTGGCTGCATCCACCATTGGGCAAACTAACAAGACAATGTCTGCAGTTACAGAAGAGCTACTGGCCCAGAATCTGATGCCATGAGCAAACCAACATGACATGGTGACGTAAAAGCTCTGTTCTCCTTCTCCACGTGTGAATGCAAAAACAAAAATGTTGATTTGACCCGGAAAGATCAGTCTAATGAGGATGAAAATAATTATTTAACACATCTGCCATGGATGAGGGTCTTCCCCTGAAAAGCAGCAGGTCTGGACCGGCCCAGGATGGATTCTGACAGATTGTGCTCAAGAACTCAGCTGAATGAAGTACTCAACACTTCTCTCTCTCAAGCCTCAAGACGGCCACTAACACACCTGTACTGAGAAAAAATAAATAGCCATGGTCCACATAAAGGACAGCATCAGCATCAGTGTGGACCCCCATCAGTACTCCTATAAGAAGCAGTCCACATCTGACGCAGTGTCACCTGTCATCCACTCAGACTGCTCCTCCTTGACTCTAATTCCATTATCCTGCAGACTAGTCAACAAACTCCTAAACCGTCCGCCTGCAACTGGCTGCTGGACGTCTTGACCAACAGACCGCAGACAAGTCCAAATCTCACCTATGACTGTTCAGCCACACATCAGAGCAGTCGTATTGTGAAAGGCAGAAACTGCAGATGACACAGCTGTGGTGAGATTAATTTCTGAGTCCAGACAGGAGGCGGTGCCGAGCAGACGGAAGACGAATGAAGTGACTGTCAACCTGCTCATGGAGGCGTGGCTGCAGCTGCTCTCCTCTCTACCATGTGTGGAGCTGCTGTTACAGGTGCTCTCCAGTTTCAAGTACCAGGACGCAGGGTATACAATTAACTTTTTGACCTTCCTGCCATTGGCTGGTAAAGTGTAAAGTTTTACTGGCTGGAATATGTTTTTACCGGCCACTGAACTGCTCACATTTCCACCTTGACAACACACACCTCCCACCTTAGAAAATGAGTTCTTTTAATGTGTTCACTGAGTTGATAACTTTATTTTATAGAAGTTTTATTGAATCTGTTTTAATATTTTATGTACAAATTACCTGGTGTGTGTGTGTGTGTATTTTATGTGTATTTATTGGTATTGTTATGTTTTTTATGTTTTTTGGACATGGCTGCAAATCAATTTCCCAACTGGGACAATAAAGCTAACTTGAACTTGAACTTGAACTTAACTCAGCTGTCCCCAAATACATATTAATTAGGCTTTGGTTCAAAATTAGCTGATGCAATGATAGTTACACGATTTATCAAAACAACAGAGGCTCAAACCAAACATGACGCAGTGGACTGATATGAACACATTTAATGTGATGATAGATTTGTTGTGCTACATTAATCATTTTGATCATTTATTGATTGTATATTGAGTACCTAGTGGAGTAGTAACATCATTTTGTTGTACTGATGTATAATGACAATAAAGGCTTTCAATTCAATTCAATTATCCATGTTTCTTCAAGTAAACTTTGTCCACTTCCTGGCTGTGACTTCTGATTGGCCGACTGAGTGTCTGACTGACTGTCTGACTGAACACTGTTATTGCAGATAACCTCATATTCAAATGTCTGTTTCACTGTTTGGTTAGGGTTTATAGTATGATGAGTTAAGTTATATTATAAAGTTATATTATAAAGTGGACATATTGTGTCAGAGGAAAAAGAGGAAAAACATGCAGGTTAGGTTAATTGGCAACTCTAAATTGCCCATAGGTGTGAATGTCTATATATGTTAGCCCTGTGATAGACTGGCCACTGGCGGTATAGAAAATGGACGGATGGATGGATGGTCTGTATTTATATAGCGCTTTACTATACCTGAATGATACCCAAAGCGTTTTACAGTACATCACATTCACCCATTCACACAGCTGGCATGCAAGGCGCTAACCACGACCTGTCAGGAGCAAGTTGGGTGTCTTGCCCAAGGACACTACGGCAGTGAATTTGGAAATTACAAATGTGTAGGAACCCTGTGGTAATGAAAACCACGAGAGAGGAGAGCTCCTGAAAAAATCATTGTTGAGGTGGAACAGAATGGTGCATGACGACTTTTATACATATGTAATTATTTATTAATTGATTAATTTATTTATACTGGATGCAGTTCTATTATTTGTTATGTAATGTATCCAATTGTAAGTTATATTAGGACTACAGGTGTAATTTAGCAATTGTGATTATTCCAACATGTTGACATTGATGCTTACAGCTGAGGTGTTGATTTATGAGCATTTATACTCAAACAATACAATAGATAAAATATAGTTGTGTTTTAATAAGCATATTTAGTTTTTGACTGATCTAGGTATGCTCTTTTTTTCTAAAAAAGTATAGTAAAATATAATAATAATTATTATTATCATTAACTCACTCATTGTAAATGAGGTATGTGCTTGTCAATCAAAATCCAACACTTATATGTATATGTACTTATATGTATATATGTATACGCCAATGACGTATACATATATATATACAGTATACAGTATATATATATATATATATATATATATATATACTTTTCTAGAAAAAAAGCAGTCTTTTTGGTGCAACCAGGCTCTATTCAACTTAAGATAAATCAAGAATGGAACAAGGTACAAACAAATATATATATTTTTTTTTTTCCCTAGTTCAATAGAGAGTCACCTCTTTCCTTTGAGCTGTTTGGTGTTTTCAGAGCCATAGTACAAAATATTCTCTGGGTCTTGAAATTAGTCAAAATGCCCCGAAACGTTGGCGCATGGCACTGACCATTTTATAAAAGGGCTGGCACTCAGTGAGTTACATTTTATTTATAATGCACTTTATATTTAAACAATCTCACAGTAGTGCAATGCAAACTTAATTAAAATGAGACACAAGACAGAATTAATTAAAAGAGACAATAAAGAAAAAAAGAAGAAAGAAACCATCGTTCCCTGGAAAGAAAAGCCCTGCTAGAAGCAGGTAGAATATATTTCTCTGCCTCTGTGTCAGGTTATAATGTGATATTATGATATGAGCAAATATTAGTCATGGGTAGAGACATTATAATATTTAGAAAGTAACATTCCACCATTGTTCCGCCTCTACCCACAGTGCCCATAAAACAAAGACAGAGACATTTGCTGTGACCTTGTTGGAAGCCATCATGAATGCAAATGCATCACACGCAGTGGAAGTGAAATCTGTTGCATACGTCTGGGAAGTCACGCCACAGGACTCGTCCTTAACAAGTGCAGAGAAAGAGGAGGAATCTGTTCAGCATCTGTGATTACTCAGGGCAGCTGAGCTGTCTGCACGTCCGGCCTGCCGGCAGCAGAGACGCCCTGCACCAGACGCAGGGCCCTACAGACACGGCACTCATTATTATCCTTATCAAAAACCCTGTTGTGATTATGGGGCCGACGCCCCGCAGACAAGCCATCTGTACATCAGGTGGAAATCGATGGTGTTACAGGTCCTCTGTGAACGCTCCGTGATGCCTTCAAAGGTCCAAAATGCTGCGAGAGTGGAGAGAGATGGAGAGCGATAAACAGCTGCGGTGACAAAGAGAGCCAGATAAAGAGAGGGAGGAATAAAGACGTGCATTTACGAGTCAGACACCTAGCATTTAACTTCACTGTTATTCCACCCCTTAAAAAGAGCCAGGGGCCGCTCGGAGAAAGGAGCTGCAGAGAAGACATGTGGTCAATCACAAGCAACTGTAGGCTGCTTTAAATGTCCTCTGAGTACCGTGGACGATTTTTTGTACTGGGCTTTAAAGGGATATCCATCCATCCATCCATTTTCTAAAATTCAAATTTCAGCTGACTTTTATCTCCTCACCCAGTCATGCTAACTCGACAAACAATCAAGAGCTGTGAGAATTTTGGACAGAGTCCTCCATGTCACCTTCTCTGAAACCCAGAACCCTCTTGCTGTGAGGCGACAGTGCTAACCATTTACCATGATAGTAAAGTGCGCAGCAGTATTTGTCCATATAGTGGTTGTCAATGGACACCAACTTTCTTCATCTACAAACAAGCTTGAAATATAGACTTGTTTAATTTTTTTCGGAACAATTTCTGCACTGACCCCCCCATAACTGTGAGTAGATAATGAGTGAAATTAGAATTTTGGATGAACTATCCCTTTAAGTTCAGATATTTTCTGTTGAACACCTTCAAAGCCTCTGTACAGACTTGTCATTTAGTGTTGATTTTGGCGGCCCCTGTGGATGAAAGCAGTGGTGTTTTGCCTGAATGAAGACCGACGTCCCCACCGTCATGAAGACGTTTGTCTGGCCGGTTGTGTAGATTTGTTTTGGAAACATACAGCGTGCATATGCAGCGTGTATATGGATGAGGTATCTATTCATATCGTTTTGTCAGTGGTCCGACCCGACCATGCCTTCCACAGGTATAGAATTAGACTACTGTACTTAGAAATAGGGTATCTTCACACTGATGGGCTCATTTGCTGTTGTAGGTAACGGAGACACATCAGCAGAAACAGACACTTTTCCAGTTAAAAGCTCCGTACTCTTGAAATGTTAACCTGTCATGGTTTGTGTGTCAATTTGAGCTCTGGTTCATAATAATAATAACTTGATTTACAGTATATAGCACCTTTAAAAACAGAAGTTTACAAAACGCTTCAGGAAACAATAGAGACAAGCCACAAATCCCATAAAACCATAAGAGGTGGACCGCCCAAGCAATAGGCAACACAGGCAATACTAGAACGCAACAACAAATTGAGACCAGACGTTCACAATCACAGGATGCAGTTAAAAATAAATGAAATAAATAAAAGGGGGGTATACATGATACAAACAAATAAAACTAGAGAATGCATTTCCTGAAGGAAATACGAGTGAATGCTGAAAGCTGGAAGCTAAATGACCGGGATAAATTGTTGGAGGAAAGGGGGGTAGACATGATAGAAACAAATAAAATCAGATACAATGAGATAAGAAAAGTAGGGATCAAAAAGTTAAAACCACAGAAAGTGTAAGAGCATCTAAGTAAAACATGATCTCATGTTTCCTGTTATATTTTGAAATATCTTGTGTGTTTCCTGTGGTTTCCTCCTGTGTGTGATTTCTCCACCTGTGTCCCGTTGCTGCCATGTGCATTGTGTGTCTGTGTGTCAGTGAGCTGTGTTTCTTCCCTGTGTCTCTGCTGACTTTTGCTTAGATTCATCTTTGTTGTTTTGTTTTTCACTTTGCTTTTGGATTGTGTTTTTCCCTGGACACTTCAGCCACCCTTAGCTGTCAAAGCTCCCTGTCCCCGACGGCGACTGCAACTATTACACACACAACAGGTGAGCAATTCAACAGTGTTACAGGTAATGGAGCTTTGTAGCTTCATAGTACTACAGTGGGAGTCATGTGTTCCCATTAAGCTGGCCTGCTCTCCCTGCTTTCCGGTACACGGCCCAGCCTGCACACCCACTCTAGGCTGGGGCTGGGTTGGGACAAGACTTTGGAGCAGGTGTTGAGGTCAAACATCTGGCATGGGGGCTAATAAACACTGTTCTGTTACACAAAAAATGCCTCCATGTTGCAGTTATGATCTCGTTCAAACGGCAACGAACGCCCAAAGCAGAAGTTTTTTATTTATTTTTTAATTCATTTGTTGAATTTTAATTTTCTACGGTGTATACGCAGACAAAGTTTTACATTTTTATTTCAATAACCCACCTTCAAGTGGAGCGAGAGCTCCTGATTGGTGATGTCTCTTGGACAGCGTCTCTTCACCTGCAGCCTCTGACCAGTGATTGGTCAGATGTCGTCTATCGTTGCAGCGAGGCGTGTGGAGTCAGATTACGTCGCTCTCTTACCTCGTACTGACTAGGTGCTGTTGTGCGCTTCATGTTGTGCAGTAATAGTGCTATCTGCACATATTGCTTAAAATACAGCCATGTGCAAATGTGAGGCCCTGCATGTGTGTGTTCTGCGTTCAGTGAGGGAAATGGAACAAAATATGATGAGTTTAAAGCGGACTTGGCCCATAG
Source organism: Decapterus maruadsi (assembly GCA_030347415.2). Lineage (NCBI taxonomy): Eukaryota > Metazoa > Chordata > Actinopteri > Carangiformes > Carangidae > Decapterus > Decapterus maruadsi. Next base: position 525,048 of record CM064902.1, on the reverse strand, counting down.
ATACATGTAATCAGTTGTGGGCTCTGCATTCCAAACTGGATTTTTTGGTTCTTATCTAAGATGGAAAAAATGAAACAACAGGACTAAGACCATATCAAAGTGTTGGATTAGACTAGAGCAGTGTTTTTCAACCTTGGGGTCGGGACCCCACGTGGGGTCGCCTGGAATTCAAATGGGGTCACCTGAAATGTCTGGTAATTGATTTAAAAAAAAGACTGATATATATATATATATTTTTTTTTTTTAAACTAATTATTATTACTTTTAAAATTATGATTAAAAACACAACAAACAACTGTAAAACAACTGTATTCCATAGTTTAACTTTCTCAAATATAAATCGAGTTCAAATAAAATGCAGCATATAAAATCTAAGATTGCGCATCTTGATTGACGGGGGTAAAATGGGGTCGTGAGCCAAAAAAGGATGAGAACTACTGGACTAGACAATATATTATACTGTAGACCCATCTCTTTACCATGTTAACATTTATATGATATTAAAACAAGACACCGCCTCACTTTTAATGTGTGAAAACCATGTTATACAAAATATGAATCATAGCTTGTCTGCAGCGTAGTGACACTTTCAGTTTGATCATCAACTGTTTGAATATTTAATAACTATTCCATATCTGAACCGCTGTATCGGCCAAAACAAAACACCATGTATGCGATCCATGTAGCAGCTTTCAGACGTCACACACTGTTCTTCATGCCAAAGTGATTGACACAACAATGGCCTGTTTTTCCACTGACTGGTCATAATTTCCAGTTTCCCACCATTCCCTCTGTCCGGGACATAGGAACAGAGCTGCACATGTCACAACAGCAGAGTCACAGGTCGCACCTCGATGGCTTTATAATGATCACGGAGAGGAATCCCTTTGTTTGTCCACATTAGAGCAACGTCCATCACTCTGTGTGACCAATGACCAGCACGGCGTCTCCACTAAATCCAAAGTGTGCTTAGTTTTTTGTTTTAATCCTGTCTTTAAGCCACGTCTCTGGCTTCCAGTTGTTTAGACCTGCATCTGTCTGACTCTGTGTAGAAGCGTCTCCAGTACACTCAGCATTGCTGTCTGTCTCTGTTTCTCAAATCTCTTCATTTTCCCCCTGACCTTCTTTCCTCCACACATCAGTCCGACATGGCACTTATCTCAAACTTCAACCTGTCTCTACATCTTCTTTTTTTTTCCGTCTCCCGGATGACTTGACATTTCTGTCCATCTGACAGATAAAATAACCTCCTCTCCCTCATTCCTCTGCCCCCCCCCCCTCCTTCAGCACAACTGATATTATTCAGTTCTCTCCGAGCTGTCAAGAGCAGTCTGTCATCGCTCCTTGATGTTTTGTGACTTTTCTTTATCCTGTCTCCTCTCTCTCTCTCCCAATTTAAGCTAATGCCACGCTACATGCCCACATACACGCACGCTGACGCACACAACTGCACAACCCCCCTCCCTCTCTGGTAAGCAGATCCTCTTCACAACAGTGTGCTTTAACAGTATTGTTCTTCCAGGCCAAAAGAATAACTTAGCCCATCCTGTGGACCCGTGGCCCCTCTCTTTTATAATCTTGTTTTCTTTCTCAGGTGAAATATTTTCACACCAGCTCTGAGCCAGGATAGATAGAGACTCAGGGGGGTGAGAGGTGACCAGAGTTTCCGGCTCTCATGCGGCTCAGGCCAAAGTTGTGCCTCCACGCTGTAGATAACAGGCTGCTACGAGGGAAACAGGTAATCATTTAAATGTATGTTTGGTGGTGTGTGTGTGTGTGTGTCTGTCTCTCTGTCTTGTGTGCAAATCACAACATCAAAGGCCTATACTGTGCATGCGTTTGAGCTTACGCAGTATCTGACTCCAACAGGGTTGTGGCAACAATTTGTCTTGCATTAGCGTTCAGTTCAGCTGCTCATATAAAAACACTGCTGTAAAAGAAGCAGCAGCAGAGCCTGACGGACCAGGAAGAAGCTGGCTGTGCTTCTTGTTTCCTTCTGTGATCAACACAGTGTGTGGTCTGTATGCTTTCAAAATAATATAATATAAAATTAAGTCCTTCAAGTGCAGTGGGGTCAAAAGGACATTGGCACTTATGTCCTGCAGAGGAGTAAAAGTATAAGTATAGATACTCAAAACCTGTATGTCCACCACTAGACATTTTTTCCAATTATTTCAACATTGAATCTACAGTATGACATCAACACAATGTGGAAATTACATTTAATCTAAAAAAAAAAATTAAAACAAAAAAAAGGTAAAAAAAGGTCAAGTCAAATGTAGAGCCCTTTTTCAGTTTTCTGTGACATTGAGATTTGAACCAGTAGGAAAAACTCCTCTTTAACAGGGAAAAATGAAACTTTGGAAAGATTTCAGTTTCAGTTCCAAATTCTCAGTTCCAAATTCTGAACTCCTTCCAGTGATCCTCTGTTTTCTTTCAGCCATCAACCATTTTATTTTTCCCAAACAACAACAACTAATAACTGTGGAGATGTATTGTCAGGAATAAATGATTCTTTCTATATAGGGCAAGGTAGGTTTGTATAGCCTTTTCACTAAATAAATGAAATCATTATTTAACTGCATTTTTTTATATTACTTAATTTTAATGATCTTAAACGAGGGAGGAAGAAATACTTTTTTTCTTACAGCACTGTCCATTATGTTCTTTGAAATAGCACGCTGGTTGGCTGAAACTAAACTAATCTAAATTCAACTAAACTAAGCCAAACTAAGGCAAGCTAAGTTAAGCTAAGCTTAACCAAACTGCACTAAATTAGACCAAACTAAAGTAAACCCAAACATCTTGTTGATTTGACAAGTTTATTGATAAAGACATCATTTAAAAATGGCAGCAGTGCAGAATTGTCCCTGCTTTAGGTTCAGGGAGATGACCACACACATTGCAATCCTCTATAATGTATTTTTCATAAAGGCAGGATGTCATAGTGTTGCTCATCCAGGCCCATGTCACAGCTCAACACCGATAATCAAATAATATCAGCAGTATTAGCCAATAGATTAAAAGCCATGATTAGAGATACAACAGAGACAGAGCAGCCTGGCTTCATTCCAAGAGGGCTCTTGGCAGAAAACATTAGGTGAACAAAAAAATGTAATTGATTATGCTCAAAAGCAAAATAAAGACATTATGCTAATAACATTAGATGTAGAGATGGCCTTTGATTCAGCAAGCTGGCCTTTGATGTTTTTATTATTTTATTTCTAACTTGTATAAAATGAAACATTGCAAAAAAAAGTGCTGTATCAAGAGAGAACCACGAAGAGAGACAGAGAGTCCTGTCCTTTGGAACAATGACTGTTTTAACATTGAGCTGACTGGTTATATTAATAGGCTGATTACACATCCTAATATGGTCAAAGTGTAACACGACATATTATAATGAACATTACAAGACATACTGTACCAGTGACAATGTTGTCGATGTGATTTACAGGATGTGTCAGGGTGTTCTGGTCACCTGCTCATCTGTTTGAAGCGGACAGAGGTGAAAGGTCAAAGATGAGTCTATGGAGGGTCATGCACTAACCTGTGAACAGGCCTGCAGGAAATGACTGGAATCTTATGATAGAACATGAATAAAACTGCACAAATTACAAAAATGAATTGCTGATTATGTGTCACACATCTGTCAGGAAGGGATTCTTCTTCTCTGCTCCTGTTTAATGGCATGTAGCCGATATTGACCTCAGAAATGTAAAACCTTTGTTGCAAATAAATGGGGCCAGCAGTGGCTTTAAAAAGCCGGTCACAGGACTGCTTTCTCTCCTGTCTCTCTGTGTGTTGTGTCTGTCCTCTGCTTGGAACCCCCCACACAAAAAAACCCCATGAACATGAACTGAGTCTGTTCTGTGTGGCTGATCACTAACACTGATTACAGTCTGTAGGCTACCGCCACAGGTTGTCAGGGCCAAAGCTCTATCTGTTCACACTGTAATGCAGTAGTTACTGCACATCTGGCAGAAATCCAGTGTCTGCTACGAAGGTGCAGATGATATCTACATGTAACCTAATGACATATTCACTAACCCTACCCCCCCTTTTTTTTTTTTTTTTACAAATATTGTTTTGCAGCCTTCTTAACAAACGAAGGAAACACAGCACTTTGTTTAAACTGTGTCAATAAGTAGAGCTTAGACGACACAGGTATCCTACCAGCCCAGACACAATTGGTCACATGGCAACTGTTTAACTTTGTGAGCTAAGTATGGTGATTCCAGGTTGTTTCACTAGGACTGTAATTTGTTTATCTGTGCTACCTTGCATGGTTACAGTTATTTTCTCTCCAGACTGTCACTTTTTTTTGTTGAGGAATTCTTCTCAGCAGTGCCACCTGTCATCACACCTAAACCATGACATATCATAACACTGCTGTGGTTGAATGAGGGGGCATGCACTAAATCCTCTGCTACTAGTCTACTACTACTACTACAACTACTACTACTACTAATAATAATAATAATAATAATAATAATATCATCAACATGATGATGATGATGATGATTGGCCTATAATAAATATTCCCCAGAATCACTTGAGATCACAATTGAGCTCATTTCTAACACAGCAGTTAAATCAAATGATGCTAACTGATCAGTTAACTTTTTTCAAAGAAAAATAAACAGTAACTCATCTTTTATGCTAAGTTATCATCATACTGTACATTTACTTTAAAACAAGATCGGGGAGACCAGGGATGGTTGTTGTAACACTTCAAATGTATTCAGTCAGGAACTTCAGCTCTATTTCCATATGTGAGGAAGTAGCACCTTGTTGCAGACACAGACAATTTTAGAAGTAAAAAATAATAATTTTGAGGCATAAATGTTGTTGTTTTTTTATTACATTTCTTTTGTGATAGCACTGCCTGCTTCGTAGTTACAACTTAAATCAGGTTCATTGTGTGTCTGTGTAGATATCTTCTAATGTAATTAAAGTGCTAATGTTTTAGTTGTTAGCTGTACAGTAAGGTAAGCTAGTTCAGAGTCTGAATTAGTTGTAACAACAAGAGTCTGGTTAGTTGTAACAACAAGAGTCTGAATTAGTTGTAACAACAAGAGTCTGGTTAGAAGAATGTTACAATTCACTACAACCCAAATATAATTGCAATGGTGTTTTCTTTGAATTTCAGTGGCCTTGGTCTTGGAAGAGCTTGATGCAGGTTAGGGTTAGACAGACTATGGGATAGTAACTAATATACTTGACACACACACATATTATGTAAATAAGTAATTGAATAAAAAGCCTTCACCATCATACTTATTTAATAATGTTGCTTCTCACCCCAACTAACCATATGGGGAATATGAATTGTAACATTTCCCTCCTTGTGTTTAAGACTAAACCATGCATTTTCTGTTTGTGTTGCAGAGATACAGTAACAGCTACACTATTAGCACACACATGTAACTATAGTGTATCACATTTTCAACGCACTGGCTTAAAAGAGCTACGAGATACAGACGGAAGTCTCAAAAATGTTACAACCACCCTCCTAATCTTTAGAAGGCAGCTAGGTTTCATTTTGTCCTGATTGTAACACAAGACTTTTCTCTTTTGTTTGCTTTGGAAAGGTTTCTGTTATGACTACAGTTGTGTGTGTGTGTGTGTAATGTATGGTCTAGAATATCATTACTACAGTATACCACTCATCCTCTTATCATATTCACCAACAGCGATGACATATTTAAGTGACAACGCACAATTCATCACAAAGGTGTGCTGTATTGTGTAGCTGACACCTCCTTGCCCGGTGCATACCTGCAGGTGCATAATGGTTATGTCTGCATGTGCAGGGCACGGCCCCGCCCCCGCCGCCGCCCCCGCCCTCCAACAGCAACCCTTTTAACTGTGAATGCTAACCTTTAGTGGCTGCTGCCGCTCACACAACTACATTGTCTCAACAACAAACAGCAGACACACACTGGAAGTCCCCCATCAGTTAACATGGCTATCACTTAGTGATAACACTGACGTGCCTCTGTTGAATGTAGACAAACAAAGCAGAGTAATTACTGTGATGTGTTAATTATACAGACAGTATTATGGATTTATAATTCATTTGGACTCTTAATTGTTGAGTTTCAGCTTGTCCAGTAGTATATTGTTTTTCATAATAGCAATTTTAACTCATTTCCTCTTCGTGTTTCTGCCATTGTGAGCTTAATCAAAACAAGGAAACTGCCGTGACCTCATGGCATTTTCAGTATGAACACAAAAGAGAAACTCAATTGCATTTAAAAAAAGAAAGAAAAAAAGCATCATGATCTGGTATTATTGTGCCTTATTAACTATGCATTACTGCATTATTCCAGCAGTGCGCAGGGACCACGTCTCCTTCAGAGGTGGCTCTGCTTCTTGTTACTCTGGATCAGTCTCAATAAATCATGCGGCAGACACTTTGAAATACAACAGGGCGATGACTGTTTGCCTGACCGGAGCAGATTAAAGGGGAGGGAGGCCTTCTCCGCACACAGCTCAGTTAGCAAAGAGCAGGGGAAGAGAGCCTGACATCTAAATTACCCTCAAAGCAATGCAGATTAATCATTGGCTCTCGTGCAAGCCTCGACCTGCACCTCTGCACACGCACAGGCTGACACAGCTTCTTCCACTCACTACTATCAACATATTCACTAGTGACTGATCAAGAAACGAACATGTTTTATCACATTATCATTTTTTATAACACTTGTCTAAACACATTCCAACATGCTCTGGGGGGGAAAAAGTAAAACCTCCACAGTGAGCATAAATCAAGACCACAAATGATTATAATGGGAAAATAGACAACATTGATTATATGAAAGAGAGTTCAACTAAAATCACTTCCACAATGTATCACGACTTATATGATGAGGTGTCTGTAGGTGTGTCTTTATTATCATGGTTAATTTAAATAACAATACAAATTTATTTTTTTTTTTAAAAGGTGCTTTCATAAAGAATGATCTGAAAGGTAAGTAGAGTGATAAATGTGACTGTTGTTTTGTGAAATTATATAATGTTGTTAATGATGTTTTTCTAAATGTGGAATGTCTCATTAGTTTTGAGTTTTTACAGTTACATTTCTATAAGAAAGTCAGAGAGAGGAATTGTTTTGTTTCAACCTGAACCTGTAAAGTTTGTACTTTTACAGACTATTTACTCTTTTCTTTTTTTTCACATTTTTGTCTGACTCTAGTCTACGTGTTTACTGAATTATGTGGGATGACTGGATAAAATCTACATGCAGAAACAGAATTCATAAAGTTTAAATTCTTGTCTTTTCATTAGAATCCGGCTATTCACTCTAAAATAGCCTTATCACTCTGGTTTGACCGCTAATGGAAGCTGCCCTTTATTTTTAAATAGGCTACCCCCACGTGTCCGATGCTGTCTGGTATATTAAAATCTGAAGGGTCACTCGTGTGCTTGTTCAGTGAAGAACGTGAAGACAAGGTCAGGTCAGGTCAAACGCAGGTCAGATGTAAAGCACACATGTGGCTCCACCTGCATATTGTTACTGTTTTCACTTGATGTGCATCAGGTTGTCCTGCTTCTGGCCAGCTCCATATGTGGAGGAATGTCAGCTGTGCTGCTGTCTGAGCTTCAGATGCAGCTCAGCAGCTCCACAAACAGCTGGAGAACAGCTGAGCCGCTCGCTCCTCTAGCTACTGACTGTCCCCAGATCAGAGCACAGCAGCTCCCATGTTGACTCCCAATACTGGCTTTTCTCAGACTGTATCATTTTAATCCTCAATTATTCTACTTTTTGTTGTAGATTATTATACTTTGGCATGTGAGCTGCTTTTCAGATGAAAGATCAAAAGCTGCTATATTTAGATGTTTATATTTTTAATTAATTATAACCAGCCAATTGCAAACTGTTACTGCCTTACACGGAAAGATCCACTTTTTAATCAGAATTAATACATTTCAGCGCGTAGTCAGTCATCTGTGTCTTGAAATATGGACTGGTGCTGTGTTTCTGTCAGATTCCATTATCAATAAAGAAATCATCTTTTCAGTTCATAGAAGCAGTCAAACAAAAGTCAGGAGTAAATATAGCATCTCTGTCAACACACGGGTTGATGCTTAAAAGACAAGCGAGTGGTTCACACCTGATGAGGAGCAATAGGGTCAAACATGTTTGTGAAATGTGAACGATATTGATGCTGAAGCCTCGGTTCAGTGATGTGGATACAGAGTGAGAGAGGGAACTGAACTCAAACTGACACTAGACTTGGTTCTGTAATGTGATTCTTTGTGAAATGTGGTTTAGAATCCATTCTTGTCTCTACAGACGCTGCAGCACAGTGATAAAGCTGTGACTTCATATTTCACATGCAGGTTTGTATAGGCTACAATAAACTTTATTGTCCCGCTTGGGGAGATTTGTCTTTGACTCAGCAAAAAGAATGACAACAGCCACGGGATGGGTCAGTCCCTGTCCTCTGGGCTTACCTGAACAGTTTGTTCATAAATAAATCTAATTTATACAACAATATCCATTGTGGATGATGTGATTTTGAAGAAAATGTGTGAGCTCAGAATTATAATTATTACAATAATATTTTTTTCATAATTGTGTTTTTTGCATTATATCATCCATTAGTGGTCTGTTTATGCCTGTGTGATGTTATTTTTAAATTTCTAACATTTTTAAATTAGGTATTCATAAAATAAAAAAGGTTCTATCAACAAAACACAAGCCCAGTTGGAACTTTGATGCTCAATATCTCAGAACTACCTGAACCGAAGATGGAACCTTATAATTCTAAGCTGACGATATTAGATATTTTGCTGTTTCACTTTTAAACATCCCTTGTATAACTACTGTATGTCAGTCACTATATCAGTGTTTCTTTTGTTTCTTTTACTTTCTTATTTGTGCAATTGCTTTTATAGATGAGGTTTCAATATGAGCTCAAGTGGGTGTTTCTACCTCACACACACATGTTTTTTTTTCTTTTTCTTTTCTATTTTATTGTTGCTTTTATAATCTTATCCTCACACAAAGGACAAGTGTCTTCATCTCATGGTTTTGTCAAGCTTCAAGTTGCTTAACCAGCAAAACAGTGGGAGGGACATGGGAACCCCCCCACCCCCCTTCCTCTGAGACTAAACACCAGACAACTACAGAGTGAGATCGAGACAAACCGAGAGCTGCCGTCTGACTCATTCCCACTTATCCACACAAACACACACACACACACACACAGCCACTTTAACCTCCCAAGAAGTTAGCTCAGCCTCAATAGCAGCCATTTTACTTTTATTGCCCCTCGCAGCTACTGGCCTGGCCCACCTCGGCTTTGATAACACTGTGGAAGCCGCAGTTTGCTTTTGTATCATTTTTTCGACCTCAGTGTGAGTGTGGAGGGACGCCAGCTGCAGGCGGGTGGGCAACGCGGCGTGGCGCGGCGCGGGTACGTTACGTATCCCGGCTTCATCTGTCACCCAGAAGGGGTGCGACTCTTTACCGACTGCAAAACCACAGTCAAACACAAATCAGCCTGTAAAAAAAAAAGAAAAAAAAAAGTGTGTGTTTATGGTTTTGAGGGTAAAACAGGAGCACACACAGCTGTGATACTCACAGTTTGCTCTGAGAGTGGCATGACTCAGCGTTTACTCTCCGAGCTGACAGGCCGACTTTAGAGTGGCGGAAGTATTTACAGATTTGTAACATTTACAGACAAATAGATGACATTTAGTATGAGTCAGAATATTTTATTTTTCAATAAAATCTCATCCCAGGGGACATCCGGCTTTAAAGACCTTGAATTAACATCACCCCGGAGTAAGAGGGATGGAGTTTCTATTCATTTACTGTGCTCGGATCAGGATACTTGGGTCAGTGCTCAGCTTGATGTATGCAAATAAAAGCCAGCCACTGCCACTGACGGCTAATGTCATTATACAGCTCTAAGTAGATTAGTCACAACTCTCCAGATTTTCCATAAACATTGTACGGAATCAAGTGAATGAAAAACAAATGGATCAAAGGAGCCTGTGGACAAAGTAGTATCGTCTTCAAGTGTTAGAAAATAACCCTGATGATGTCACAGTGATGTCATGAGAAACCACCAGGATTGAAACTGGAGGCGTGGCGCTTGGAAGATATGAGTGTTTACCAGCAGGGCCGTTGCTAGGAATTCTGGGCCCCCTGAAAGAATACTAAAGTGGGCCCCTGACTTTTCCACTTTTTTTCTCAGACTATGTATGTATTATCTTTTTTTTTATTTAGCCTACTTAATTTTGATTCTAATGCAGCATTACTGAGTATTAGTCACTGCAGTCTTATGCAGAATAAATCAGTCATACAAAGATTAGACTACCAAGGTTTTTTGTGGGCCCCACTGGGCGCTGGGCCCCGAGAATTATCATCACCTTTCTCCGGCCCTGTATACCAGATGGAGGTTCTGGCAAATGACTATATTCAATTGCATTATGGGAAGTGTAGGATTCAGCTTTGTTTAGGAGTTACTCTACACTTCCTGACAGCGTCAGCACAAAGTGTTCTGAGTCAGTACAGGATCGGCCCGCGGAGGTCTGGATTGTTTATGACTCTGTCTTTACACAAAACTTTGGGATCACCGCTGAAACTTCCCGTAAATTCTGTGGAAACAGTATTTGGATGCACACCGTGAGTCACAATGAGTATATAAATATATATATTTAGAAAAGCCTCTGGAGTCTTAGTTACAGAATCAAATAGTGACTTTTAGGGTTTTAATTAACAGAGTTTTTAGGCATGATAATTTGCTGTTGGCAAGTGTTGATTAGAGCCGGTGTAGCTGGCAGCTGTTCAAAACTAAATTAACTTTGATGAGTGTCGACTTCCAAGGAACGCCACCAACACTCCACAGCGTAAATGATCGCTGACTGTTTCGCTGTGCGTCATGTTCCCACTGAACCAGCCAGAACCTTGCTCTCCAGGTTTCAGCTGTGGGAGGAACCAGGAGCTGGTATGTCAGACTGGTCCGTGGTGTCGGTTTCTGGCATTTTAAAGGGTTACTCAGCACTGAGATCAATGTTACTATGGAAACATGGTCATTGAGACTGGGGCTATTTTTCTTTATTTTCTTACTGTTTCACTCTTTATTCTTGTGATATAGCATGCTGTTAATTCCTACAAAGGACAAGCATGTTCCTCCTGTGAATGAAGTCATTTACTGTAGGTGCAGCTCCTCCAGTGGCCATTCACTATGTCAAAAAACAAAAAAATAGGCTACCAGAATTCATTGTATCTTACTCTGGCTTTAAACAGACAAAGAACTAAACTGCTTTGTGCAACAAAAGAATAGTGAAGTCTGTGGCTCCATCTAAGCCACAGTTAGAGTCTCTATCTGTGTGAAAGCAGCTGCTGCTGTTCACAAACTAAGTCTTCAAATCAAAGTCAAAATCCTTGTGGACTGTGCGGCATGCTGGGGGTCTGCTGCTGGTCTGGAGACTTGCTGGTCCTGATCCTGGTCGGGGCAGCAGCGGGTGCAAACAGAGCCAAATGGGGGGAACTAAATTCATGAAAGGCAAAGTTCCTGTTACAAGGATTAAGGACAATGCAACGAGGGATAAGCAGGTAGTTTCAATGCAGCACGCTCACATACATGTGTTCTCATCCGGCCCCCCCTTCACAACACGCACATGCACGCAATATCCAGTTACAGTTTTATAAAATGCATTATTCCCTCTATAATAATCCAGAATGATAATATGCTTATTTTAGATATCAGTGCGAGCAGTGTGCGGCTGCTTGTATTATCTCTGTGTCATTTAAATGCTGTTTTTTTTCTCTCCTCCGTTGCAACACAAAAGCCTCATTGTTCCCCCCTCATAACCGAGATTAAAGAGTGGTTTAAGTGGCTCCAGAATCACCGGGGGAGCCCATCCTTGGCTAAAATCATTGTTTTCGTGTAATTAATAGAAAATGAGGTAAGCCTTTTCAATAAAGCAGTGAAGGACAGATAACAGGGAATGGGACACAGTGATGCTATTGTTCCACATGCTTTTCACAGTCTTAGAGGTACACAAGCTTCACGCATGGAGGACGGGAACGTCGGTTATAACACAAGTGTGCAGATAACATTCAGCCCCCCCCCTCTTCAGCAAGGTGGCAGAGGCAGTCATAGCCAACCAGTCAGCCAGATAGCCTCGCTGCTGACTCCGACGCCATGCTTGTGACCATGAATAGCCGGAGCGGGCGCAGAGTCATTGGCTCGTTGCGGAGGGGCGGGGGGGGCTAGGACCTGAGGCAGGCCCTCATACAGGCTATTATGAGCTGTGTGTGTGGGGATGCAGGATTAGATGAGAGAAGAAGAATGAGAATGTCTTTTAGCTCATTGTTATGAAAAGCAGTGAGGGAAAGAGCAGAGCAGCAGGCTGGAGGACAAGTGGCAGCGACCCCATTAAGACTCCTAAAAGATCAAATCAACCACAACACAAAGAGGACACAATGCTGGATTACATACCGGCTTCTTCACTCCATTATCCAATACCATGCTGTGGGTTGGATACTCTGTGGAAAATATCTCAAAAACCAAGTTTCCTGTCACAAATAAATCCAAGGTGTAGAGCTGGTGTAGAGCTGGAGCTGTGGAGCTGGAGCTGAAGAGCTGCTGTCAGCCACCTGTTGCTGCTCCACCACCTCTCCTCTCTTATACTCCAGACTGTCTGTTCAGCTCCCACACATTTGGTTTGTTGAAGTTGAGGTATTTTTTTTACTGATACCAGTCTACCCCTTTCTTTTCAATATGTAGACAACATGCAATTTTTTTTATTTTTTTGCAGCTGGATCATATTGATACTGATACTTGACATTCTGACAATTTTTTTGGACACAAATTTTTCTGTTTGTGTCCATGAGGGAACTTCCCCAAGGGATCAATAAAGTTTCTAATTAGAACACATTTGCTTATATGTTTAGTTTAGTTTAGTTTATTTGTTTATTTCATTCAATTGTTGAACATAAAAACTGATTTTTAAAAAAAAATAAAACTCCAAAAACAAACAATGACAATAAGTACAACTCTTGAATGAAAGGGGGCAGAAAGAAGCAAACTTATATTGTCTACCCCTTATTACAAATAATTAATTCACAAATTAAATAATACTTACATCCAAGTAAATTAAATAGAAAAGAAAAGAAAAAAAACCATCAACAAACAGCATTTACAACAACAAAAAGACATAAAATAATTTAAAATGAGCGGCTGCAGTCTAGCCAGCTACTCATCTTGTTGACATGCTATTAGTATGTACATAAGTTTACATCACATGCTCACAAAACAAAACAAAACAATTTTTACTTTTTTTTTTTTTCCTTACAAATTTATACCAGATCATATTTCTGTGATATTCTGTATATTTCTGTAATATGCATATATATATATATATATATATATATATATATATATATATATATATATATATATATATATATATATATATATATATATATATATATATATATATATATATATATATATATATCCACAATCTCATTGTACATCCTTGTTCAATGAAAAAATAGGAGGTTTATTTTTATGAATTGCTCTATGGTGTGTACAGTATGCATATGTGTGTAATAATCATACACCTAGGTATGTATGGATAAATGATTCATGATTTGTTATTCTGTTTTATTTGTCCTCCTTTACAATATAGATTTATTTTGAATTAGTCCATGGGCCAGACCAGATTTTGGTACCACTCAGAGTGGCAAAATCTAGCAACATTTTTTGAAAAGGTACATGTCCATAGATGATATTTTGGTATGATAGCCCATCCTAACTGGTAGCTTTTTGACAGTTATCAGCTCATAAAGTTATCAACCCCCTGCTAAAAATAGGCCTCTAAACGCAGGGGGCATATCTTGTTTTGTGCTCATTTTCAGACCTTTACTCACATGTTATGAGGGCATGTTTGGTAGTATTTTAAAGTTTACAATCCCAGCTTTCATTTAGACCTAGTTTTGGGCCTATCTCAAAAATATAAAGGTCACATGGTCAAGGGTCAAACTGTCTCAACAACAATTTTTCCACTATTTTCGCCTAAACTGTTGTCTTTTTTGTAGTGCTGTGAAATGTAGAAACAGCACAGACACAAATAAAAAAGACTGAAACACTCACAGGACTGTAACAATTCAGGAAATGTATAATCTTCCCATAATATCTTGCTATGAGGGAGAATATGGGTCTTTAAGTGGAACATGGAACCAGGCGAGAATTGACAATAACTGCTAATTATGTGGTATTTCTCACAGAGTTTTTATTTACATTTCTACACATATGCCCTGTTCATCATCATCATAGTCCACAGTGAACACAGTAACTTCTTCATCCTCCTCCACCCTCTGATTTGTGCATTTTTGAAAACATCTGAACATCTGAAGTCAGCACTAAGAGCGTTAAGGAGAGGTGGGGGTGGTGTGGTGGGGCATCAGGTTTTAAATTCTTTTTAAATACTTTTTAAAGAACTTTGCAAACATTTGGATTTTTGTTATAATGTTAATAGACATGTAAGAAGAATCCCTCAAAGTGTAAACACTGAAACATGAACTACACTGTGTTTGTATCAGACAGACAAGTGCAAGGCAGTGTGTGTGGGGGAGGGGCAGTGTTCGGAGGAGGAGGACAGGGAGTGGGAGGTGGCTTCCTTCTGCAGCTCTGCCCTCAGGATCAGCAGCTCTTTCAGCGTGTGATGCACCAGCACCTGGAGCACATGGGGCACAGGAATAAAAACTACAGGAACATTACTTCTTCCTGTATCCTATACAGATCAATCTTTATATTTATTTTATTTCAATTCATTTTATTTTATTTTATCACTACCTTTTCCTGTTTTTTGTATCTTACCTGGAGTCTCATGTGGGGATTGCCCTAATGATCACATCCATCATCATCATCATCATCATCATCATCATCGTAATCCACAGTGAAGGCAACTTCTTCATCCTCCTCCACCCTCTGATTTGTGCATTTTTGAAGTTTGCACATTTCTGTGCACTTGAAGTTGTTGGCGAGGCAGGAGCAGCCTGGAAGTTTACAGGTCTTTACACACTTGCAGGCCATGAGCTCCAAGACAGCCATTGGAGCTGGAGGCCCTCGCATCCAGTCCAATACCAGCACACCTACAGTAAAAGAAGAAGTGTAAGATCCAAGTCACACACATCACTTTCCTTTCTATTTCTCATCTACCTCACTAAACTACACAGAAACAAACTATACAGAAATTGCCTACTGTTGCAGCGAATTTACTAAAAGCATAGGCCTACCTTTGTCATCTGTTTTCCATCCATAACCATTTGGATCTGGTATGCTTGGTTGTCCTTCCAGACATTGCCTCCATACTGCTGCCTGGTAATTTGCGCGCTGTGTATGCAGCTGTAAGCAGTCCCTGCAAGGCGGAAGAAGGCTTGACTCCATTTCACCCCTTTTGGTGCAGAACATCAGGTACCGAAGGTCGTTCACATCACATATGTCAGATGAGGGTGCATACATGTGACACACAAAGGATTCCATGGCTCTGTGTAAGTGCTCTGATACATCCAATGATGTTCCCAGGGATTTGAAGCCCTCTTGATATGTCCTGTTTCCTTTAACAAGTTTGAAAGCACAGAGTTTCCCTCTTCCTGCAAAAGCACTAACACTATCACAACCTGTAAAAGCATGGAGACCTACAAGCGCATCACAGACATCATCTCCATGCAGTTCAGCAAGGGTGCTAATGTTAATGTATCTTGTTCTATTCTGACTCCCACATTTCAGGTACATCGTGCAGTTGATCTTCTTACAGTTCCCCAAGCAAAGGACCATGACATCTGTGTCCTCACTCACAATCACTGTAGTTTTATAGCCATTCTGGCTGGCATGAGCAGCATGTAGGAGCATGCGGGTGTCTGCCTCCTCATGGGAACACTTTAACTCCATCACAACTTTCACATCTTTGTTCTTAAGACAATAGCAGGTCTCTCCACATGTTACAAAAAGCTGCTTTTCTCGAAGCTTCACCTGGTTTTCTGGCAGCTTCCACTGGTCGACAATGAACTTGATCAAGGCAGTTTTGCTCTCTGGATTGCTTAAAAGTTTTCTCCACTGCACAACATTGTGTCCTGGCGCAATGTTCTTCCATTGAGTGCTGCTTGTTGCACCTCGATTGTCTCTCTCAGCATTTTTAATTGATGATTTCCTGTACACATCAAACACCACATCTATCCGTGTACACTTTCCTCCTTCATGCAATGCAAAGTTCAGCACAGAACCAGCAATTTCCCCAAAAGTCTTGCCATCACCTTTCAGTTTCTGCACCAGGCTCATTCCATCAATGATGCATGCAGAGAGATTTCCAATGTCTTCAACGGCTGTTGCTGATTTTTCTAACTCTCTAGCAAGAGCAGCCTTATTGGTCTTTCGCAATGAACCGTCTGGATTTGAAAGTGACCAAGGCAATGGACCAAGTGGATGAGCCAGGACATCTTTGATGTGAAGATTTCTACTTTGTGAAACAATTATCATATGCCCAAAGAGATTTCTGTCTGCTTTCAAGATCAACTCCTTGTTTTGTTTTTGATTTCCTCTGTCTCTTTTTGTGAGGCTTGAGAATGTCTTCAGATTCTGTTTTTTCATTCTGTCGTGGAATTTGGTTTCTGGTGACTCTTTTTCCAAACGCTCACTTCTGAACTTCTGATATGCTTCCTCTCCAGTCTGGTGAGCCTGCAGCAGATCACTGGCTATGTCTGGTGACACAGCGATTCCTGTGGAAAGACTGATGATGTCAGACTGATCTGGACTGAGGGGGTTTACCCAGCTATTTTTCATAAGCTCTACAAAGGCATTCACATCAGCCCTGTCCTTCTCTATTCTGGTCTTCTGTAGATCATGATGACTGAAACTGCCTGTAGTTTTGGTGCCTGTCATGTTCCTGAGTTGCCTTAAGTACTGACTTCTGTTTTCTGAAGTGAGATAGTATCTGGTGACTGCTCCTGCTTTTAGGCTGAAACCCTTGGTTCCTCCAGCAGTCTGGGTGTCCTTGTTTATGGTCTCCTCAATTGTCTGGTCAACTGGGATCTTTCCAAAGGGATTGTTCCCACTGAGCTGGACAGACAAACCACCTTTTCCAATGTGTGCATGAACAGCAGGATAATCAGTTTCCAGGCGGGACATTTGTGCATAGTAGTAAGTCAGATATCTGGCATAGTTGACCTTATCATATGCAAAGCACCATGGAATGATGGCTCTTATTGCTGTAAGATGCATCATCCAATTTCCCTCTCGTGATGCTCGAATAAGACAAAGCAGAATCTCAATCATGTCCACATAGGACATCCAGAAGGCAGACAGGGGACCATTGTCTTTTCTGAGGAAGCTGAGGTACTCATTGAATTGTGTCAGAATACGCTGACATGAATCCTGCTTGAGAGTTTCTTCAAATCTTGTCTGTGATAATTCTTCACACAGGTTGTTGGCACTTTGCAGAGTTGCTTCCAGGTGAATAATATCTTCCTGGTGATTCTCTTCTAGCCAAGGTTGAAAACCTTCCCATGCTAGTCTCAAGAAAGCCTCATAGAGCAGTTTGTGGAGCCTTACTGCACGATTATACTTGTGGCCATCAATAACTCCTGAGACTGAGCCGTCAGCTATCACACCTGCTTCTATGCAAAGGTCTCTTAGACCAGCATCTCCAAACCGTTGGCCAATTGTTGCCATGAAGGCACAGGTGGTATGGAAGACTCCCATTCTGAGGATGATGTCCTTGAGTAGCTCCTGGTTTTTCCAAGTAATTTCAACAGCTTTGGCATACAATGCCTGGTCAAAGACAACAATGATGTTGTTAAGCTGTAGAGACTTCATGATGTTAAGTGACCGGAGAAGTATCTCATTTACTGTTGATAGCTGTGTAGCAGGAGCATTGATTGTAGGCAAATAGCCTATATTATCTTCTTGTACACATGTTTCACTGTGGGTGAGGATGTTGAACCCAGTCCAGCTACAGATGTCTTTGTTGGAGAGACGAGCCATCAGCCACATGTGGTTTTTGTCTGCTGCATCCTTTAGACATGTGGTGTGATCAGTATCAATGGTCTGTACAAGAGGAGGGTTGGCACGCTCTCCTGCGTTGTAAATAGGAAGCATCGTCTCAACTGCTCCAATGCTTCTCATCTTAGTTTTTGGGATACAAGGTAAAGAAGATCTGGTCTCAGCAGAATGATCAGTGATAGGCTTTGCTTGGACAGCGATTCCATTCACTCTGTGTGATGTCCCCTTGCCACTGATAGTTTCCTCCAGTCTGTCTATATTGTCCCATGCCAATGTTGTGAACAAGCCGGGCTTGATGTTTTGTGGTAATGGGTTTGTGTCTTTACTTGCTGCTTGCTTCTGAAGACAGAGGGCTGTGTCTATTTCTTCTACCTGAGAATATGATACACTATGGCCGAGTCGGTTGAGCATCTGTATCAGTTCCACATTTCCAGTAAGAGATTTCACAGCAAAGGGCAATAACACATGTTTTGTAGGCTTAACTTTTCCAGAGGTGACAGCATAAACTAAATCCTGACCAAAGGATGCAGTCAGCCTTTGCACTCTCTGTGATGGGTCATCATTTCCTGTGCTTTTACCTGTTAGGAGTGTCTGGAGAAACTCTATTAGACACAGAGGAATGCTGTTCATCTTTTCCAGATCTGAGACATGTGGTGGCCATGCTTGAGTAACATCCTGTTTCTGGATGTCACTCCTGATCTTCAGTGCCACTTGTGATATCACATCACTGCCTGTATTCGATTTGAACATCTTCTGTTCCTCTTTGAGTTCATGGAAAACTTTAACAAGTTCATCTATTTTCAAATTGTCAGGATATACCAACAGCTTCCCTTTGTCGTTTGTTATGACATGTAAAGATGAACCAAATTCAGCTTCAACCTTGCGCCGTAAGTGTTTTTTTATTGAGGGTAACACCTGTGTTACACCACACTTGGCCATTTCTGTGACAAGCATTGTAGTCAGATCTGTGAATGCGACTACTGCATGATGTTCAATCAGTTCTTCTCTAATATATACAAACACTTTAGAGAGTGCAATTTTTTCTGCTGCTTCATATGGGGATTCTATTCCATCCATGCTACTTTCATCAGTGTCTTTTTCTAGGTCCTTTGTGTAAGCTCTGTAGCAGGTTCTGTGGTAATGAGCTTCAGCTGCCACAAGCTCACGACTGACAGTGGCTAACAAAGTTGTATCCTTTTTCCTGATCGCTGCTTTCCTGATGGTGTCATCTGCTCTTAACTCTGCACATTTTG
>CM064902.1:340763-503263 GCA_030347415.2 Decapterus maruadsi | reverse complement strand
CAGACAGTGGTGATGCTGTGGTGGGCGTCACACGGATCAATATGTGGAACTGGGCACAAGGTAGACCCCTGTTACCAGAGGAACCAGGAGGCCCCGGGGGGGGGCAGCCCCCGCTCTCCCCACCCACTCTGCTACGAGGCTGGAGGAACTCCAACCCAAGAGGCTGTTTGCATTTTGATGTGTGATGTGGAGACGGAGCAGAGAGCAGAGGGCTGATGGGAGGAGAGGTGCTGCTCCATGTCTTACTATTCCACCCTCTCTTTTTTTTCCACAGGTGGTTCTATTGAAACATGGAAGGGGGGGTGGGAGAGGGAGTGGAGGATAAGTCCAGGATAAGACCTCATCTAGTATCTGATTATCTGTCTGAGTGTCCAAAAGGCCAGAAGACCTGGACTCTGAGCCTCTACAGAGACTGTGAGTGGAGGAGCAGAATCATAATGAGACCATTTAAGAGCCAATAAAGGTGCTAGTGCAGGGAGGGCAGTGTGCAGTCGGATGCCCCCCCCCTACAGCTTCAGTCTGCTTTTGATTAGAAACCTGTTCTATAAAACAAAAAAAAGCCCGAACCACTGACCTGAGCTCCTCTCCTTGGAATGCCACGGTAACGTGACGCTGTTAAAGACGGCCGTATTGTGTTATTTTTACTCAGGGGATTTCCACGCCGAATGCAAAATACACAGAGAGCAAACAGACAGAGAAGAATGCATTCATGTCAGCACACGCCTCCGCGTTCAAAGACACATTTGACTGCAAGTGTAAAATGATTGCTCCTCAGTTTGAACCAATTATGGCGTGCATGATTGAAGCCATAAGAGCCGCGGCGCTCACCTCTGAGGCACGTCTCTCTTTCTTTTTCTTTCTCATGACTTCACTGTGAGAGCGCAGCCTTCCTGTCTTTGTCTGAGGAAAAAAACATTAAAGTAGTCAACACATTCCCATGCAAAAAAACCCCAGCTGCTTAGCGAATCAAGGAGTTAAGAGGACTTGAGTGCCCACACACACACACATACTTTCAAGTACATGTTTTTTTTCATCCTGACTCACAAGATGAAGCAGTAAATAAACATCATGCCCCTGAAGAAACAAGTGCGTTTTCATAGCCCTACTTTATCCTCATTATCTCTCATTTAACTTGCATACAAACAGAGCGCCACACTGGAGAAGTAATAAAGCTCGGTTTAGCGCAGGGTCAGGGAGGATTTATTTAACGCACAGGCGTTGGTGCATGAACACAATGGGCCTCGCGCACAAACATTTTTCATATTCGTTTCCCATTCTTGCTTTGAGGCTTGTTCCAAGTCACATTCACCCAGCTGCTCCCTTCAGACTGAATAATGTGGATATGACGGGTAAACAGTCTTATCATCGGCATAAACTAGCTTTCTCTTTGTTTCTTTTGTAACTTTCACACACAAAAATACTGTAATGAAAAGAAGAATCTGACACCATCAGATCTCAACAACCTTGCTCTGAGCTACAAACCAAAATAACACTTGTGCAGAGTTCAGGTGTATACGTGATGCCAGATGCTAAAAATGACTTTCTAAAGCAAAGTGCTCCATGATTAATATGCAAGGTCACGATGGGGACACTGAGGGAATATTACAGCCCATATAGGTGATATGTAGACAGATATGAGCTTACTGGGCTGTTATTAGCAGGAAGATTCAGATTCTGCTGAATTGCATTGTTGTTATTACTGTAAGTGCGTAACATTTTCACACCATTGTCACTGCTGGTAATGACTCATCTTTGATTCAGATGAAGTGACTAATTCATAAACTGAGCGAGCCTGTTTTCCTGCTTCGAAGAAGACGGCACATCAGTTACATGTCACACCTTGATCTGGAAGTGTCAATCATAAAATCAAAATTGCACCAATTTGTTTGACGGACTGGAATGAGACCTAAAGAAGTTACCAGGTGACAGTGACTTGGTGACCTCCTTAGCTGCTCCACCCTGAGAACGACAGTAACAGTTCTCACCCCTCTGGATCCTAATGAGCTTTAATGACTGTTATTGATGCAAACCTAGTCATTACCTGTGTTTGTTGAGCGTGCCTCTGCTCTGTTGATGTGACAGTTCCTATGGATTCTAACATAAAGGCCGTCCTCTCGTTGGCCTGTTGCATTTGTTTGGACATGTTCATGGAGGATTGCGTAGTATGTAGTGGAATAAACGTACATTTTCACTCGTATTAAAGACGCCCTGAAACGTCTCTCAGAACCATTCACTTCCACATGATTGCATGTTTCCAGTTAAAACACGCTGTTAGGGAGGGACTTGTCACAGATATTGATTGACATCTACTGTATAGCAGCCATAGGATGGAAAGTCTGATCCCAGACAGAGCTGATGCTGTTTGTCCACATTGTCAACAATAAAAGGAACACATCGTTTTGCACAATTTATGGGAGTTGAAAATACTGAAAATACAGCGTTTGCCCAAACTCTCAAACTGGCTAGGTCCAGCACTGAAGTTACCATGGTGACTGCCCAGCCAACAATGCTATGTGGGGTCCATATGGGCCCCACTTGGGCTGCCATTGTGGGATCCATGGGCTAGTAGCACAGTTGGGGCCTATATGGATCCTGGGTGCAATTGCAGCCCAAGTGGGGCCCATATGGACCCCACGTAGTACTGCTGGCTGGGTGGTAGAATTTATATTTTGAGGAGGAACACAAACACTTGAGAAATTGATTTCGAGTGCAGTCTTCAAACATATACATTCATTTTACAAGAAGAGAAAATACATGTATTTTGACGTTAAAACTGAGGTTAATACTGAGTTCGTATCAAGCTATAAATTAACAATAAGGCTAACATGTACAGGATTAAAGCTGGAAAAAAAAATTTCATTTCACAGGGTCTTAACGTTTGCTGTCTCACTGAATGTCCATTTTTCCTTAACACTAGAACAGCCAACATTCCATGTATACCTAGAACCGCCAAGAGGTCATTTTGACCTCCATTCATTCTAATGCAAAAATGGTAAATGGACTGCATTTATGTTGCCATATATATTATAAACCCAGCCAGACACACAGTTCAAAACACTTTATAGTAATGCTTCACATTCATATACATACACATATTTTACAAAAAATAACAAAAGTGGTTGCTAGGCAACCAATATAGACGACTCTTTATTTTTCTATTTTCGAACAGTGTGTGTATGTAAAAATTTTCAAAATTGTTTCAAATTTTTGAATTCATGTCCATTTCTCATGAGAGCAAGGGATTGTCATTGTTATGTTCAATGTTTATGAGTAATATTGGTTTTTTATCTGTTTGACCTGTTTTAACTGTTCGACAACTTTCTAGTATCTGAACTCGTGTTGTGTTGTGGGATGAGGTCAAAAGGACTAACTAACTAAATAACTAACTATAACTAACTAACCTGCAAACTGAGTGACTAAATGGAAATTATTTAACCCAGATTGCAATGATGGAAAATCAATTTTATACATTTTTATGTACACACACTATTCGAACAGTAGAAAAATAAAGAGTCATCTATATTGGTTGCCTAGCAACAACTATTGTTATTTTTGGTAAAGTATGTGTGTGTATATGAATGTCAAGTATTACCATAAAGTGTTTTGAACTGTGTGTCTGGCTGGGTTTATAATATATATGGCTACATAAATGCAGTCCATTTAGCATTTTTGCATTAGAATGAATGGAGGTCAAAATGACCTCTTGGCGGTTCTAGGTAAAACCTCTCTTTTCTTCGCTCTCTTTTATATCAGAATCACGAAAACGCATAAGATGATGTAGAACACACTTTTAGGAAAAGTCACCAACTGGGAGACCTAGGGTTTTTACGCAAACAGAGTTACGTGTATTTTAAGAAGCGAGAGAGGTCAAAATGACCTCACGGCGGTTCTAGTGTTAAATACATATTCTATGAAACAAGCCCAGCCCGTGAAGCATGTTACGGAGGGACTGGGCTCAGAAGCAGGATCATGTGACCATCACTGGCTCAAAATGACATTTTCTTGACTCACAAGTCTTTATGATACCAGGAAATCTAAAACTATCAGTGGCTTAATGACAAAATAACTCTTCAGCTTCATCCAGTCGGCCCATTTAAAGTTATTTGAAGCCAGTGGTGTGTGTGGGAAGGCATCACATGCACACACTCAGCCAGGTTGACCAGAGTCGACTCCACTGCCCGAGCACGAAGCCTGGAAAACCTCACTGGCATGAACAACTGAGCATCTGCCCCTCATCATAGGAATGAATGCATCGCTCTGTTGCCATGTCAGTGTCTGCCAGAGCAGTTTGAAAATATTCACTTTCAAAGTTTTTGCATTTCAAATTAGCACAGCATACGTGGACAGGTCTCTATGATCTTCTACTTTCTGCTTGGAAGCCAAAGGTTCTGTCACACAAAACACAAACAGCAGCAACATTTGAGCTCCAACAGATCATCCAGTGTTAGATTATGACATTTATCTCATTGTTCTTACTTAAACAAGCATTGCAGGTTATGTATAAAAGTCAGTGCCACATTTTTTTTTCCATTCACAGAGCGGTTAGATACAGTACAGGTACAATTAGTTCAAGTTTCCAAGAGGTTAGACGGCAATTTAATGTACAGTCAACACAAAGGCAGCAACAGTACAATTAGGTGCTGTTTTAAATGTTGGCTCAGATCTACAGTACCACAATGCTGTATGACAAATATGATTAAATAAAATAAATTAAAACATAAATGAATACAAATTGTGTTTATCAGGACATTAAGACCATCAATTTCAATGTTTAATGAAATGCTAAATAAGAAATAAGAATCATCTTTAAGGCAGTAGGTGGCTGGCATACTAAGAGTGAAAAAGTCTTCTAATATCTAAAACAATTGAAACTTGACTGCAGACCTTTTTACTTTATTCTCCACTGAGTTTTCTTTCTCTTCTCCTCATTCAGCCGCCAACTCTGAAGTAGAGTAGACAGAGGAGCAGGAGCCGTGTGCTGATAGAACCTCATAAAACTCATGAGTTCCACTTTGGAGGAGCCACTTCTCAATATGACATAAAATACATAAAACGGAAAAAAAAACATCTGGCACAGAATAAAAATGTCAATGTCTCAAGTTTACCAAAAATGTCAGAACATACTGCCTTTTTATTCCATCTCTCTATGTGAAAGCACATTCTAGATGACATAAAATAACATTTATACTTATACTCTTAAACTTTGAACCCTGACATATAGACTGCTCTGTCTATCTCATATTTACAAGATAACACATGTACTACATGTAATAACACTATAGGGTAGATTAGTGTAACAGACATATGAAATTACAGATATCACATTTGTTTTCACTATGAAACAAAAAGGGATGGCCTAGGGAGAAGAGGCGTAAAAGTTCAGACCCACAGAGAGCACATTTTTGCAAATTTGCTGTCAGTGTGCTGTGACTTCTCAGGTCATTCTAGGTGGCTTGTTTGATGGAATGACTGATGGAGGAGATGGCATGTGCATGACAGATAAATCCACCAAATGAGAACGAGATGTCACCACCTGAGGAATGCAAATAAAGCAGTCACGCCTCAACATCTGGAGAGTTTTCGCATGCCAGATGTCAATCACGGAAAAGGTCCTTCGCGGGACGGGCAACATACCTGATATCTGAGTCCTCTTGCTGCCGTTAACTCCGCCCCTTTACGGAATTTCAAACAGGAACAAATCAACAACAAAGACCGACAACCGTTTGCAGCTACTGTTCTTCTTCTCTCCCGTCTAACTAACCCGCAGGAGTGTGCGTCTGTGTGCCCATTCGGAGTTTGAGCGCCCTAAGCTGAGAGGCTGCAGCCAACTAGTTCACATGTAGCAACAAAAACACACGCACATAGCCAAGACCACCTCAGTGTGGCCACAATCCACCCCCTTTAAAATGTTTCCCAAGCTTTTCAGGTGCCAAAGAAATGAGAGAGACATTTCATGTTGGAGCGAGACATGCGGGACAATTAAACAAAGAAGGGTCCTGCTGAGTCTCACATAGCATGTGTTCTCATTTCCAAAGACTTTAACTTGGATGTGTTTCCTTGTGTCCACTCTCTCTCTCATTTCCCTGCCACACTCCAGACCAATCAGGCAGCAGCGCCTCCCGTGCCTTTATGACTCTCCACATTTCAACAGTTGCCACTCAACAGGTTTGATGTGCCGCGCGCCTCCAGGCAGCACCCACGTCTCACCTTTGCTATGTGCTCCTGGAACAGGTGTCCTACCGTTCGTAGCCTGGGGGGCCGGGCCCATGATGCAGCACCGCCACCGCCGTCACCGCCACCGCCGTGCTGACTGGAGATGGGCTGGAGTCCGCACTGCCCACGTGTAAACAATGAAGCTCGGTCCTCTTTCATGTCTCACCCCCCCTTCACCCAAACCAACCCCCTTCCTGTCTGTCCACGACAGGGCTAGCAGGGGGCGGGAATAGAGATGAGACGAGATGAAAAGAAAGTAGAGAGGAATGGAGGGAAGGCCAAACTTCACTTGAAGCCAGGAACCTCGCCAGAACCTATCTTGAAGCATTTTACACAGCACAGAAGGAGGAGGGGAAAGTGGCCAATTCTTACAACTTCAAAGGAGAGAGACTGATGTGAGGAGCTTCATAGGGCAGGGCAGGGGGGGTGGGGGGGGCTGCAGTGGCCGAGTGCATATTTACCCAAGTATCAGTGAGTAGTTTACTCATGTACTTAATAAAGGTCTTAAGTTGGAGAGAGAGAGCTGCAGTGTGATCGCAGAGCAGGTGTCACAAAGTGTTCAGACACTGAGCCTTAAAACAAGCTGTCAGGATGGAAGTGACTTTGTGATGTCACAACACAACCGTCCACAGGCCACTGGAATAGGGGTGGACATGACATTTGCTGCATCTGTTTAACCTGAAAATCTGCATGTGTGGCGTGGTTTACAGATTGTTTTATTCATTCATTTTTGATGAAAACAGATGTAATCAAATTTCAAAGGAACAAATCAATAAATTGTTGCAATATGAATAATTATGTTCATTTTCTCTCTCTTGTTATTTCTTGTCTATTGCACATACAGTCAGAAGGCTGTAATCTTATTTATACACTGTAAAGATGCAATGATGTTACACATTTATGAGAGGGATGATGTCTTACTTTTAATTTTCATAGATTAGCTAAACACAATGTATGGGTTCTTCTGATGTTTGTATCTAAAATGTACATGAATTAATTCACATTCCTGACATCAAAATACTGATTGAAGTTTCGGAGGAAAGAGGAACATGGTTGAGTGTCAGATCACCATTCCTCTTGGGGGAGTGGGTGTGTGACTGAAATGTGTAAAGACTAATCCACAGAGACCGTCCCCTTTCAAAAACAAACTGATGATAATGGTAAAACCACAAGAACACAGTTTCATGTTAAAAAGCACCATTTCTCTGACAGACACTAGATAAGACAACCGGAGACACTTTAAAGTTCAGATATTAGGTGAAACCCTTGAGGATGACTTCTGAGTTGAATTCTAATGTATAGTTTGTGTCGGTTAAAAAAAAGAGAAAGAGAGAGAAGAGTTGGGGCTGTGCCATCCCTTAGAGAGAGGAGTGCCTTCTGCCTGAGGGAAGAGCAAGCATGCATTTCTGATTTTTAATTAAAGGAAATGATTACTGGGCTCTGGCTCAGTCCGTCCCTTAATCAGTCAATCACGATAAGCTTTCAACTGTGCTTTGTGTGAGTCACTGCTCCGCCACTGGAAAACACTGAAGAGAATGCATCGTAGCGATAGAGCACGTCACTGGAACAGGTTGGACTGTGGAGGAAGAGTTTCATTCTCTCCCTCCATATGAAACAGGGAATTAACATTATCAGATTAATTAAGTCTCCACGCTGAGATTTGGAGAGAATAATGTCAGAGATAAAAGTACATGTGTGTGTGTGTGTGTGGGTATGAAGGGTGGATTTCATTGGAATCCAGCTGTAATGTTCTTGAGAACATGCACATATACAGCACCGCCCCAGGAGTTTTCTCCTCTGTGATTTCATTTGAGAAAAGCTGGAGACATTATTCCTGGCTGTGTCTATATTGGGGAATAATGCTCGCGGCATATCATTAGTTACGGGCATGACACACCACAAAATCATCCTAACTTCCCTCTAAGTTTCCATGACAATTTCCACTGCCAAGACAAAAAAAAGACCTCTCCTTCCTTAACACACACATTTAATCACTTGAGAATCCAGCGAGCTCCGAGCTGCGATTTCAACTGGTCACGCTCTTGGAGTCTTGTTTTGATGACAAAAACATTGCCGGCCTCTTTGAGAAAGGTGAAAGGCCGACCTTTGACCTCACTCTCTGAAAGCCTGGCCCCCCCGGGGGGGTCGCACCTCGTGGCTGCAGGGTCGTCGCCACACTTCATTCATGGTTTGTGTCCCGTGTGTCTGAAAGCTCTGAGAGTCTCTGTGTTGCATCACTGAAGGTGGAGCAGAGACCCATCACATTCCTGTTGACACGGCAACACTGTGCTCACCAAGGTCACCGCTCAGGTCTCATGACGCCACGGCTCGGACAAAGACTTACATTTCAGATACAATGCTTCAATCAGACCCAGTGTTCTTGCTGTAGTTCTACAGGGACACAGGTAGATATTATATGAGGATAATAAGGTTGCTTCACCTTCAGTTGTACACCTTTAATTCTTTTTTATAAACTGAATTGGCTATCTGGGTTCCCTTATGGTTCATATTCTCTCTTCCTATCACAGTTAAGGCGAAACATAACTTAAAAAGAAAACAATTGGACCTCCTCAGATACGCCAATTACTCAGTGGCTTCAAGTTCAACACTTATTAAAGGGACAGCGAGGAGTCGGCAGAACGAAAAATTAATATTAAAATAAAATAGAATAAATAAAACAAAAAAGTTTCGTATTAAAGCAGAAGTAAGTGGTCCGGTCGTTTTCGCTAATGCTGCGTTCCAGGCAGGCTTTTGAAATCGTAAATTACAGCTTCAAGTCACAACTTACGACTTTGTAGCGTTCCAGGCAACCCACTCGTGTTTCTCCGACCTGTTTTACCGGTGAAAGTCACTATAACAGCCACTCGTAACTTCCGACCGGTGAACTCGTACCAGATCGAACTGGTACCACTTCACGGTCGGAAAAATACGAGTTTCCTTGAACGCACCATAACAGTCCTCGTCCCTACGTCGCCACATTCACGGCGTTCCTTGGCTGCACACACAGCCCTGCATGCCGTTCTCTCTCCTCATTGGATAAAAACTGTAGGATACGATAAATGTTTTCTCCTCGGCTCAGAGCAGAGCAGAGTGACTGACAGACCCGTGTTTTGGTCCAAACACTCTATGTAAGTGATTGCTGTCGGAAGATATAACTATTTAAGACTTATATTAACACAAATATATCACTTACTTCTGCTTTAATGTTCGTGTTCGTTACCCACGCTTGATAATGGACCCATTTTCGATAAATACATCATTTTGTCTCTATTGTTTTTTGTTATTATTAGTGGTGGAGGAAATGCTGGGCGAGCCGACCAGCATTTTCTTACTTTTTGTTTCGCGGATGCGAATGAGAATAACGCCGTCGAATCGCCGTTTATGATCGGAACTACGCCGGTAACTGAACCTCTGACTTCAATTCTTGATGAATGAAAACATGAGTCCGTCTTGCGCCGGTTAAAGAATTTCACGGTGCACGTGGAGGCTCGAAAATGTAGTGTGAAAACTTTGCTTTTCCAAAACTCCTTGTTGTCCCTTTAATGTTGCTTGAAAACACTTCCATTATACTGGAATGCTTTGCAGCACCTCGAGGCCACTGATTGGTCCATCAGCAGTCTGTTGTTAGTGTATACTGTAAAGATACAGTTATGTGTCAGTACAGGCAGGTCCACAGTGTGCCGTTTACTTCATATTCATTCTCTTTACTTTCAGTGTAAAGCACTTCTAATGGCTCTTGTATGAGACTCTGATTTACAAAAAAAGAAACAAAATTCTAGAGCTCATCACAGATTAGCATTAGCATGTGTTGGCTGAAAATTGTAGTTTAGAAATGACAAAGATGTATTTATGAGTCTGAAAGGCTTCTGCCAAGTAATCTGTGGTCGATGCCTCAAGGTCTGACAGTTGGTTCTTGCTTTAAGGTTTGTTTGAAGTCATGTTTTCATTGTTACACTGTTGATGAGGGTTACAGTGTAGATAAATGATACTGAAGATAAAGCTTCTCCAGATTAGTTCACCTCTCACACGTTTCAGTTTTGAATGGTGACCACTTTATGACTGCATGTTATTTGACATTGAAATAGCATGTAACACTCGCAAGCCGTTTCCATCCACAGGTATTTATGCACATTTAGTTCTACTAATTTGAATCGATTAAAATGCCTTATCGAAACAGTAAAATTAATTAAAATTCCATGACAAGTTTGTACTGTCGATCTCATCAGATTTTCTCTTCATCAACAAAATAAAATTATTTTTGCTTCCTCAGTGTTCATTTCTATATATGTTGGGCAAGAATTTGCTCAATCGCAATCGGGAAGCCTTATACTATTTACATATTTGAAATAAACAGTACAAACACAAAAACAAAACAAAACGTATGTGATACATTCTGATGGAAACATTTCTTTGCCAGATAAATGTGAATCATGTCGAACGTCAGTTCTGCTACATGTTTCTGGCAAGACACAGTGGGAGTAAACAAAGCAAGATGCAGGTGGACAGACAGGCTTTCTGTCAAGTGTCTTTCAAGCATCATCTCCCTCTTCTTCCTGTTTGGAACGTTGCTGTTCCCAAATCACAGGTCGCCTGCTGGTGTGGTGTAGCATTTAGCTAATGCTATGTGCATCTGCATCAAAACTATGTCTTCACATCACGGTATGTATGTTGCATAGTCGGCACATAAGCACTATTATTACTTGTGCAGTATTTAGATAGATAGATAGATAGATAGATAGATAGATAGATAGATAGATAGATAGATAGATAGATAGATAGATAGATAGATAGATAGATAGATAGATAGATAGATAGATAGATAGATAGATAGATAGATAGATTGGGAAATTACAGTGCAGCAGCAGCATTACACAGACACACAGTGACGATAACAACATAAGAATATAAAGAAAACAAATATAAAGAACACACTATAGCCTACATAATAAAATATCAAATATAAAGAACAAGCTGTACATAATAAAATAGCAATAAAATAAAATGTGATGTACATACAACGTAGTATGTACAACAATAAATGACTGACCGGATGGAAATTAGCATCGAAGCTACAATCCGGCACATTTACATATTTACCTTTTTTTTAAAATATGTTCATCAATGTGCAATGTCCCTCCCAAATAAACAATAAATAAAATAAATAAATAAAATTAATTTTAGTGCAAAGTAGGAAATGTGCAATGTGTGTAACTGTGCGTAGAGAGTGCGTAGTGACTGTAAGTTATGACCAGAGTTTTTTTTTAGCTGTTTTGCAATGTCATTATGCACAGATTTCCATGCGATTTAAAGCTCTTAGATGTAAAGACACTTTCACCAGTTACATTCACATTCATATTTTTTGCAATATTCAGATCATTTGATTGACAAATGGATGGAAACATACTGTATCACATGGAAACATGTCCAGCCATGAAGTTGTAGGTATGGGGCTTCAGCTCATGTTTAGATTGAACTTCATTATCTCAGTGTCACACATTTGTTTGAGTGTTTCTCAAACTGCCGACCTCCATGATTTTGACGCACAACAACTTCCAGAGGTTTTACTGAGAATGGACTGGACAACAAAAGCAGCCGGAGAGCAGCAGCAGCAGCAGCTCTGTTGATGAGGAGAATGGACAGCCTGCTTGGACACTCATTTACCACTGTGGCAAACAAGAAAAGATTGAGTGAACAACAACCTTGAGGTCTCGCTATGTGAAGCAACTTTATCAACTTCTCAAGAAGCCATGTGCTCTGATGGAAGTAGAAGATCAAATGGCAGCGCCGGTTCAGTCAGTGGCCATGACTCAGGAGGATGACTCAGGGGGACACGCATCAAACAACCAAACTTTCCCTGATAAAGGAGGCAGACACAACCTTGAGTGGACGAGTTGTTTTGACATGATGCATCTGAGATTATTGACCATCTTCAGGCAAACAAACCCAAACATACACAACTTACGTAACCATGACTATATCCCTCTGAGAAAAGCATTATGAGCTTCAAGTTGTATCTTCTTTTTTCGCTGCCTGACCTAAAAAACAAAATTTGAAAGTCCTTTAACACAGAAAATCAGTGTTCTGTGATGGGTTTCTTCACAGAGCAGCTTCACTTATTTATTCCTCTTGAGCCTTGATAACATTTCAGAGCAAAAAAAACAAAAAACCTTGCATCTTTAATAAGAGATACATATATTTTTAGTCTTGGTTTGCAGATGAAATATTCCTTTTTTCTCATTTGATTTTGAGAACTGGCAATGGCTGCTAAATGCATCTATTTGAATTCACTCATATCAAAATTATATTTTAACCTTGAAAATGATCCTGGTGTAATTTGATAATAGAATAATAAAGTAGTGTCTATGTCGTTAGTTAACAACTGTTTTGATATTGGATTACATCCATTTTTTTCACTTTATTATTATTGCAAAAGACAGATATCATTATCCTAATATCCTAATGCTGCAATGGGGGCGGAAAATGACCAGTTTCACTTTGCATAGTATGAGAAATCCTTGTACTGTAGTAGTACATGGTCTTATCAGTCCACAGCCACAGAAACATAAAGTTAGTTTTGTCTTGTATTCAGTTTCAGTTTCAGACCATATGCATTTGTTTTGTAAGAATCCTCAGTAATGTGAGGTGTTTTTGTAATTTGTATTTTTTCAACCTGTTTATGTAGCCAGTAGGCTACATCTGGGTGCATCTACCTTTTGTTTTTAAATGTGTAATGATGTGCATTGTCCCTCCTTACTAAATAAATACATTGAAATTGAAATGATGGGATTTCATTTTGAAAACCAGAATGGGACCAGCGATGAGAGACATAAAGTTTGTTTTGTCTTGTATTCAATATAAAATCTAAAGGTATGAGTTTCAGTTTCAGACCATATGCATTTGTTTTGTAAGAATCCTCAGTAATGTGAGGTTTTGGTTGTATTGTGTGCGTCACATGGGATTTCATTTTGTAG
Organism: Decapterus maruadsi; assembly: GCA_030347415.2. NCBI lineage: Eukaryota > Metazoa > Chordata > Actinopteri > Carangiformes > Carangidae > Decapterus > Decapterus maruadsi. The sequence goes on along the minus strand of CM064902.1, from coordinate 490,079 downwards.
CCAAAATATTTGACTACGCCACGAATTCAACACCTTTAAAAAGTCTCGGTGTTGTTTTAGCCTGACTTTCAGGTTCAGTGACATTTACAGTTTTGATACTTGAGTGTTCCACAATCCTGGCAACAGTTGTCATGTTTTATGAATTATGATGTAAGTAACCTGCTGCTTAGCTGCCCTGCCCTGATGATTGGACAGGACAAATAAACAGTGACCGAAACCCATGATTTGTCACCATGGGTGGGGCTGATGATGATTTATGATTTTTTTTTTTTAAATCATCAAGTTCACATACTATGTCCTCATCAAAATCACCAACAAACACTGTTTCACGCCTTTCCGTGGACTTGTGTTATGAAAACATTGTGTGTATTGTTCATTTGTAAAGAGAACAGTGCAGTAGCCGGACCCAGGAGCCCTTTGCCCCCCAACATCAGTATCCGTATCTCACAGGGGGTTTCTGGAGGTCACATGGTCTCCTCCTCTGGTTTCTCCCTCAGGACCTGCTGCTGACTGTCTCCTGTTTCTGCTGCTGCCTTCATGGTTGTCTCACTGCAAGCTCTGCACCCTGTTCCTATCACACACACACACACACACACAAAGATTGTGATGAAGGCAGAGGTCAAGCTAAGCTAAAAGGCTAGCTTAAGAATAGAAAAGATGCTAGCTTTCATTAGCAGCAGCTTTGTGGAAACACATAGGGATCTCAAGTCTCACGTGCATTTCAATCAGTTCACACGCCACATGTGACATCTCACGCTGAGAAGTGCAGATTGCTCCGTTTAGTCCATCATACAGCTGGCTTCAATCAGCCACCTATCAGTCAATCAGAAAATAGTATTTCTTGTTGTGGGGAGGGTACAAGTATTCTGGGGCCAGTTAACTGGAGGTTTTCACTACATCCCATTGTTTCAGTCTGGGTCAGACCTTTTGTTTTGTTTTTAGTGAGCAGGTGATTGTGCGCTTTGAGAGGTTTTCCTACATTCACAAGAACTTGCAGATAATAGAGAGACCTGGCCTCTAATGGAGATGGGCTGTATTTGCTTAGACCTGTAGCAGACCAGACAGTATACAGCAGACCGGCGTCTGTTAGACTCATCTCCACTTGTATTTGAGAATCTACAGTAGGCTACATGTGACGGTCGGGAACACCGCTGTGGCGCTTCTACAGGTGCATCTCAATCTATTTGACCATCATGGAAAAGTTTAATTAGCTCAGTAATTCAATTCAAACAGTGAAAGTAATACATTGTAGCCTATAACATTACACCTTCCATATAGCTTCTTTGTTTAATTGTAATGATTACTGTAGCTTACATTTGATGAATACCTAAAATTCAATATATCAAAAAAAAAAAAAAATATATATATATATATATATTACAAAAGACCAATTAAATAAGCATTTCAAAACGGCATAATGGAAAACTATGTCCATGCGTAGTGTCTGACCGAAGGGTGACATGCACTCCAGCCCAAAAAGGGAAGAAATCTCATTCCAAGCTAAGTTCCAAACTTGAGAGCCCTGTGTTTATGTGAACACATTACAGATTATGAAAGTGCCAGAATGATGAATGATGATGTGACTGATAAAATGTTGTTTTTTTCTGTTCATATTTACTAATTAATTGACTGTGCAGCTCCGAGGCTAGCAGCAGAACGCTCCCTCTGTGCAGCTCAGTGTTGATGTTAAGAATCCATCAGTCTTTCTTGTCAAAATGACAACTCCAGTCTGACCTTCCGTCTGATTGGACTGGTTCTCTTCACATAACACCCACAACTGAACGCACTTCGGAACACAGGCAAATAAACAAATGTGCAACCAGTTCATAAAACGCCTTCATTAATTTGAGGGTAAACGGTAAAACCTGACGAACCTGGCATCATCTAGTTCAGCACCTGGTTGTGTCTGTGAATAAGCTGCATTACAGCAGGTTCATTACTTTTTATTCCTCAGAGAGAGAGAGGGCCACAGGCTGAGCCCAGGTGGCTGCCGTGCCATGATGTTCAACCTGATTATGCAGAATGTGTGTGTGTGTGTGTGTGTCACTTGCATCTGTCAGTCAAACAGCCGCCGTCTGGTTATCTTGTGCACTGACTGAGTTAACCAACCGTTTCATTTCCCTTACTTCACTTAGAAAAGAATAAACAGGAAATGGTCGAAATCTTGTGAGGTCATGGTGACGACGCTGCCATTGTCTTGGAGGTTGCCCTCGGCAACATTGGCAGCCAATAGGGTCGTCAGCTGATGCGGTTTACCTGGGCCTGGGCCATGCGCTCTCACTTGCTGCGTTCAAAACAACTGAGAGGTCAGGGCGTCGTTCAGCTGCCACCCCGTGTTGAGGCTGCAGTCCTCACGCCAGGCGCCCCGGTTGGAATCGCATCCCGCAGCCCTTTCCTGCATGTCATTCTCTCACTCTACTTCCCCATTTCCTGTCTCTCTCCCCACTGTGCCATTGATTAAAGGCAATAAAAAGCCCAAATAAATATATTTTTTAAAAAACCTCAGAGGTCAGAATTCCCAACTTCTGACTTCCAACATCATTGCGTTCACGCTGCAGGAACTTGGAAGAGAAAAAAACATGGATACCGAAAGGAAGTTTGGCATATATGCCACAATGTACTGTGGCTCATCGCTGAGTATGAAGAATACATGCAGCAGCAATAAAAAGGCAATAAAGAGCTCAAACAAAAATAACTTCAGAGGTCAGAATTCCCAACTCAGAAATCTCTCAGTTCCAATATCATTGTGTTCACGCTGCAGGAAGTTTGGCTTTTATGCCACAATATGTGGCTCATCGCTGAGTATGAGAGTGTATGAATATGAGTATGATGATGTTTATTTTGGAGGCAAATGAAGAGGAGAACGTTACGGCCTATGTGGCAGGGTGATGACGGCCCGGCTTCCAACCCCAGACTCCCCAGTTAAGCCTGGTTTATGCTTCTGCGTCGCGGCGACGGCGGAGCTACGGCGTCGACCCTACGCCGTCATTGAGCATTCGAAGTTCTGCGTCGAGGGAACGCGTTGCTCTGCAATTCAACGCCAAGCCGCGAGGGGGGTGTGGCTGTGTGTCTGTGTGGTTTCGGGGGCTCATATGGTTTTCGTCAGGGAACTTGTTGCTTCCGGTCACAGTAAACAATGGCAACTGAAAAATAAACGCTTTTATAGCAAATGTTGAAGCGCAGGTGACAAAGAACACGTTTGTGGAGGTGGTCTGTCCGACCAGTTGAGGCTGAACGGGTGAATTTACCACACTGACGTTCTGAGCGAACCAATCACAGTCTCCGAGGTTCGCGTCGCAACGTGTCGCCGCGACGTGTAGTCAGGATTTTTTGGAGGTGCACGTCAGGCTACGGCGTAGGGTCCGCGTCGACGCCGCTGCTACGTCGTCGCCGCGACACAGAAGCATAAACCAGGCTTAAGAGTCATGTGCACTAACCACTTGGCCAAAGGGAACCTCAACTCTCACACTGTTATTTCCATTACATACGAGGAGCACAATTTCACACAATACAACAATCACAGCTTAATATAAACATATTTCATACTGCAATAATACATTAAATCAGCATTAGAACCTCAACAAATAGTCCAACTTAAAATGTTTCAGTCCTAAGACGAAGGCCGCCATGTTTTGACGTTGTCGTGACGTCAAGTTAGGAAATCGGAACTCTGAAATGATACCTGAGTTTCTGAGTTTGACATCGCTCAATTCAGTTTTCACAACTGAAGTGCGACTGACTCACAGGACACACAACATGAAACCTGACATACTGTTACAGCAGCACACACGCACACACGATGCAATACAAAACACAAAGAGTACCATTCCATAACTCCTAAGTAATCAAGCCCAGGTGAGAACACACACACACACACACAGCAGCATCTCATCTTCCTCTCCATCCAATCCAAGGTATATTATGTCCCTTTTCTTTCAGCTGTGTGTCTCCTCCTGTTGTAACTGTTTCCTCAATTCCACTCCCTTCACACAGTCACACACACACACACACACACACACACACACACTGGGACTTCTCCCTCAGATTCGTGTATTACAAGAGAACTGTAATTGAGAACGTATGAGCAGAAAACACTGCAGTGGTTTTTGCAGTGTAATGTTCTGGAGAAACTTCTGAACTTTCTTTGTGTGCATGGTGTGTGTGTGTGTGTGTGTGTGTGTGTGTGTGTGTGTGTGTGTGTGTGTGTGTGTGTGTTGTCTCCAGGTCTGCAGTCACCAGTGTTGCATGTGCACATATCAGGGTCCTGATGCAGCTCTGCAAGGGCCTGAAGCAGAAACCAGCCAACCCATCAGAGTCTGGTCTGACTGGTTGGGTTTTGGTCGAGGTCACGTCAAAGGTGTGTTGAGCACAGGGGATTTACATCATGGTAAAAATGCAACATTTGATGAACTCCTCAGGCAGTAAATGATATTTGCTAGTGTCCCTCCACACAGGGCGGTCGAGTAGATCCAGTATCAGGGGTGTTCCTGCCAATGGGCTTAAAACCAGGGTTTCGATTTGAAAGACTGACAGCAAACTAATGTAAACTTCTGAATGCCAATACTTTTTCCAGTGATTTCTCTTAAAGGGACAACGAGGAGTTTGTATTGGTTATAAAAACAGGTCTCATATTAATGTGGTTACCCACACTTGTTAGTGGCTCCATTTTTGATAAATATACCGTTTTGTCTCTATCGTTATTTTGTTATTATTAATGGTGGTGGAAATGCTGGCGAGCCGACCAGCGTCTCCTTACTTTCGGTTTTGCAGACGCTGCCCAGCGGGTCATGAGAATAACGCTGCCATTTATGGTTGGAATTACGATGGTATGTGATCATCTTCCAACCTCTGACTTTAATTCTTGATGAATGAAAACAGTCTTAGCAAGACGTCCATCAGGCCTCAACAAGTATTACTGCTGCCCCATCCTCACGTGTTGATGTTCTATCTTTCAGAACTCCTGGTTGAACATCTTCAAATTCAAATCTCCTCTAATGGGTTCAGTGGAACAATGAGGTCAAATGTCAAAGATTATTTGTCTCAAAGTGACAGTGATAAGTTCTTAGAAGTCAATTTGGGAACTCCAGTCTTCACCTGTGATTGTAATGGTCTCATGTGTTATGCCTAGCAAGTGTTACATAAATAAACAGCCAGTGAAACTCTCGAGGCTCGAGAGCCAGGAAGTGAGTAATGGCCTCAGTCAGAGTGAGTCAGGATGGACAACAGTCAACTGGAGTCAAACCAGGAGAGAAAATAAGAATATTATTTAATCTACTGTTGATGTTCTATCTCAGTAACACCTTGAATGAACATCTTCAAATTTGGCACAAATGTCCTCTTGGGCTCAGGGACAAACTAAAGGTCAAATGTCAAAGTTAAAACTCAAGATCTGTAAGTAATTAGTCTTAGACAGTCATAACTCAAAATTACCATTGTAATGATTCATGTAAGACTGGATAAGCAAGATTGTTACATAAATAAACAGCCAGTGAAACTCCAATAAGGCTAATAAGCCAATAATGTAATAATTTTGGCCTCATTTCAAGTGAGTCAGGATGGACAAAGTCAATAGTGTAATAAACCAATAAGAAAATAAGAATATTATTTAATAACTGCTGTGTAACTTTTAACCATAATGTAATGGAACATTACATTACAGCTGCATGAAATACGTTACAAAAAAACATTTCAAAATGGATTACTGGTCAGATCTGCTAATGCCTTATTTCATTTTCTGTGGCTAAAGGGGACTTTCAAATCAAAAGTTTTATTACATTATTGGAAATTAAAAACTCAAGATCTTTATTAAACATTTGAAATAACTCAAAATTAGCAACTACGATATGATTCATATAAGACTGGATAAGAGGGATGTGACCATGGAGTTCTTGTTTCTGTGTTAAACCAGACGATGATGTCTCCCTCTATGCATGCAGGTGGCCATGTATAATAAGCATTTGCATTTGTTGCATCATGCTGTAGACAGTGTAGCAGCTAAGACTGCGTTTGTTGCACCCAGTGGTCAGTGTATTAGTTTTAAAGAGAAGACGTGTTATTAAAACAACACACCACTAACCACAGAAGAATGAAGCTGTGCTGAAAATAGCTTTTACCAGACATTAACCAGCACAGATGAGCTCTCAGTTTCCAGAGGTTTGAGTGAAAATTTTATAGCTTTTTGAAAAAAGTGCTGATGAACCACATATTTTACTTCAATTAGACATGAGACCTCGCTGGAGACCCACGAGGGGGAGGGAGGGAGGGAGGGAGAGGGCATCCTGCTGCAACGATGCTCCAGCTCCCACTCTCCTTCTGAACAAAGCCTCCTCTCACCCCCCCCCCTCCAAGAATACTGATCAATAATTCCACTAGGTTGGAGCCCCAAACAAGTCAGCTGGGGGGCAGGAATGCACTGGGTGAGAGCCTTCAAAGTGCTTCTTATGGTGATGCCAGTAATGAAGCGGGCTACAGCGTACCACCGCTGCAAGGGAAGCTTGCATCTACCACCAAGTTGCAAAGGAAGCAAGAAAAAACAAGAGCGTCTGGCTGCACATCAGTTCCAACCTTAACAAGAGGATGTCCAAATGGAAGGAGTTAAGGCTTTTAATGTGACAGCAGTGATGTGTGTTCTTGTATTTGATGTACTGATCAGGGGCTTCAACTGCTGTGTAGGAGAACTCCCACACCCCCATTCATTATTCAGGCCGGTGTGAGAGATATCTGGTTCTCACATCACTTCCCTCTGAGGTGGAAGTGAAAGAGGAGGACGAGGACGAGCGGCAGAAAGACATAGAAAAGTATGTTTCAGAATGTTGTTGTATTCAAATAGGATGTAAAGACACATGATTTACATGTGGATTAGTGTGACATGATGGCTGTAGTTAACAAATGCAGCACCAACATCCCAGATGGCAAAAGGTTGCAGTTACACAACTAAAATGAAAAGACAATGTAAAGTTTACAGTGGTGGTTCCTGTCAGATGCTTCCAGTTGATTTATCCGTGTGGACATGGCCTATATTTCAGGACAACATCTAACACCAACATCCGGTTCCCACCTTTCCAGGTTTCTCAGGCTCACTTTTTCCTCTTTTTTTTTTTTTTGAAAGATTGTGCTTTAAATTAATGTTAATATTCCAAGTATGTATTCTAATAATCAATATTCTCTATAAAAGATGATGGTGTAATGATTCTCAGTCAAAGAGTGAAGAATATCTATTATAGTACAGTATCAGTAACAACATCTTTTAAAAGGAAACTATGTCCGGTCTCTTTTCCTCTGTTTTGCTAACCCTCCTCTTGGCCATGTGCATTTGTTTACAATGACCTCAGCCAGAAATCAATATAAAGAGCGGTACATGACATTATATGATGTTACAACGTGTATACTATTTGTGTAATCTTTCCTGTCATAAACAAGATTGTGGGTTACAGGGCGGTGCGCAGAGACAAGAGCTGGGCCGTGGCACTGAAGTCCTCCGTTCCGAATGGACACCACTTTTCTTGGTCCAAAAAGACACACTAAAAAACATCCAAAACTCCATACTCTTATTTGAGGCCAGAAAAAATAAACAAGGACATTTAACTTTTTCTATACTTTTTTCCCCCAAAGATTTTGCACTGGTTGGGTTTAGGCAATGAAGAAAGGAGTTGGTGAAGTTTGGTAAAAAGAGCAGGTAGAGGCCAGACAGGCAGGCTCGTCCCTCTATCAGCATGTCTTAAAGAAGGGAGTCACCTGTAGCGGAACACACATTTTCTTAAAGACCAAATCGATTAATTGCCATTCCTTGACAGCTCCCAGTCAGGCATAAATATAATATAATATAAGAAAGCTTTTTCTTTGTAAATATGTTAAACTGGGAGCACAAGTGGTTGTTTTATCAGCAGATTACAACAACTTTAGACAAAACACAGCCCTTACTGTAGGAGGATGATTAAATATGTTCCCGCTGCTGGCTTGTAACGTCAGCCACATGACCTGTTGCTACATGGCTGCTCTCCTTTCTCATCATTACCTTCACATCCTGGTGATGGTCTGAATATCTCAGATCTTTCAATATGATTGATGGAACATCTAATCATTTTCCTGTAACTTTTTTCTGGTCATCAGAGGCTAATCAATAAAATATATAATAAATATAATATAATATAATAAAATTCTTGAATGTCTTAAACAAAGCACAAGTCGTTGTTTTTATTCATGACACCAAACATCACTAATCCAGCATATTTATGATGCTGTCATAGAGAATCACTTTACTGTGAATGACACATGTCACCCGATAACACCGCAGCAATGGCACCGCCGCAAGATGGCGGCATACGCAAATCGCTCGTTGAATTTGTGTATGTTGAAAGCGTTGTCGGAATGGTGGGATGTCTGCATGTCGGAATAGCAGTATGTTGGAATGGTGGTGTGTCTAAATGGTGGTATGTTGCAGTGGTGGGATATTGGAGTGGTGGGATGTCTAAATGGTGGGATGTCAGATTGACAGCATGTAAGCATCTGTATGGTGCCTGTTACAGCTCCTTGAACATTTGTTTTTCTTTTGGAGGAAGCCGAGCTTCCCTTGCCGTCTTAAAGCCATCACCTCTGGAACGACCCCCTGCCAACTTGCTCATATTTTGTTGAACACTGAAGTGAACAAATCGGTTTCCATTCAGTATGATGAACAAGATGGCCCAGTGTGGCTGGTGCTGAGGTACAGACAGTACAGACACATCTACAACTACTGAGGCCAGCTTGTTTGGGCTTTTAAAGCAGTTTTTATGAACAAACGGATGAAGACTCAGAGAGGAGCTAAAGAGATTTCTATGCAAATGGTGCCACTCTGTCTGAAAAAGGCCAGACGTCTGTCACTTCTGCAATCTCAGTAATGTTTTCTATGAGTTTTAAATGCAACCCGTGTCTGTGGTTCTTCACTGGTACAATAATGCATTTAATCTGGGGGTGGCAGTGATGGGTGGTAGCAGGAGGTTCTACTGACTAAGAATAGCAGCCTGTTTAAGATGGAATAAAACTATTTGTGAAGTTGATTCAATATTAGAAATAAAAATATATAAATGATGAACTAGTCGGGGGGCGACCGCCATTCCGAAGGACCGCCATTCCGACGGTCTGCCAGTCCGAAAATTCCCGAAGGTCCGTCATTACGAACTTCCCGAGGGGCCGCCGTTCCGAATGTGTTTTATTTTGAAAATTGACCGGATTCTCTCGTGGTTTAAGATGGAACGCCCCCTGCCCCTCCCTCTCCCCCTCAAAAGTTTCACCCAGGTGCGAAACTGCTGAAAATAAATGTCCTTGCTCTGTGCTTTGGTTAGGTTTAGGCAATGTAGAAAGGAGTTGGTTAAGTTTAGTAAAAAGATTGGTAGAGGCCAATAAAACCATTGTTAATAGGAGTGAACCCTGATTCACTGAATCAAAAACGGATGATCTAACCACTGCACTATCAACACATTTACTAAATTGTGTACCCTGTGCTTTAAACCATTCAACTTTTTTTCAAGTTCGGAATGGAACCCTTTTTTTCAGGTTCGGAATGGCACCCTTTTCCCATAAATAATTAAGGGTCGGCATTCCGACAAATTAAAGTAAACGTTCGGAGTGGCGAACCTTCGGAATGGCACCCTGGAACCAACTAGTCAGCTACAGTATATGATGGAACTTCTGAACTACTGTAGTTCTTTAGGATTACTAGCCTACTGGTATTCACTTCCTTGTCCTGTAGTGAAGCGGTGTGACGTGACAGCTGAGAACAGTGAGCAGCTGAGATGAGCTTCATTAGCTCCTCAGGCCTTTGATGTAGAACACACACACATACAGATGTCAGCACTATAGTTTACAGCCTGTGAAAACAGGACAGCACCTGTCATCAGGGACCGCTGTTTGTCTGTCGTCAACATGAGCACGTGTGTGTTGCTTTAAACGCAGTGGTTCTCAACCGGGAGCACATGTACCCCTAGGGGTAGGCTGGCCCGTTGCAGGGGGTATGTGGTAACATGGACTCATTCATGATGAGTAAATGAAGCCAGAGACTAATTTCCACTTGGGTTGGCAATAACATTAAACTTAAACATATGTATTATGTGTTTTATTTTGAAGGTAAAGCCCTGTTATGTGACTTATTTGGCTTTTTATCAGCAAAAATCAAATATGTCTTTAATAAATACATATTTCACTGAAGTGGAATCACACCCGCATACAAATGAAAGCTTTCTCCTACCATCACCTTGTTCAGCCTACAGTAAATGAGTGGACTTTATGTATCTCAACACATTTTGTACATCCCTCCTGTTAAAATGGACTGACATTTTTCACAGGTAATTTGCTGACTATGTAGGGTTTGTATTAAATGGCATCAATTAACTGTTTAACTACACGACGTGGATCCACAATGTAAAGAAAACAAACCCCATAATGTTGCACTGCTACTGGCTTTGCCTCTGGTACATGAGACATTTATTTTAATCACTTTTAAACGTAATATATTTGTTTTATACACAGTTCTCTGTAGTTTTCTACCTGTTGGAGGGCTGCGCAGCCGCGCCACGAGGAAATAAAATAGACTCGGCATGGAAAAGAAGGGAGATGCTGCACGACGGCCGCTGGAGTGCGCGTCGCTCACACGGCCAGTGGAGGAGCTTCCATTGACTAAATGGGTGTCATGGCCGTTCCCAGTGTAGTGTAAAATATCTTTGTACAAATTAAAAAGAGAAATCAAAATGATTTTAATGTCATAGTCAGTCTGGAGAATCATCAACAGTTAGGGGGGACTGATGGTCTGACAAAAGGCTCAGGGGTACTAGACAAAAAAGGCTGGGAATTACTGCTTTAACATACCTGAGATAATATTAAAGTTTGTGTGTGTGTGTGTGTGTGTATTGTTTGTGGAATGCATTAGAGTGGAGCAGGTGTGTTTGAAGCCTACCTTATACCAATGTTTATATCACAGAGGGTGTTTGAAATGCTTTGCCTGCAACCGTATGTTTATTTAGTTGGTTGTCTGTGTGTGTGTGTGTGTGTGTGTGTGTGTGTGTGTGTGTGTGTGTGTGTGTGTGTGTGACAGAGGGAATCTCTCTCTCTCTCTCCTGTGTGTGTGTGTTGTTGATTTATGGCAGCAGCAGCAGCAGCAGGAGCAGCATCAGCCTTATTTGTGGTCATTTTCCTGCTGTTTTAACAGCCCCGTCTGTTTGTTTGTTTGTTTTTTCAGGTGGACGGGGTGTGGGAAACCCCGCTGGAGGCCAACGGCAAGCACATGAACACACACACTCCTGGCGTGAACACAAACACTCCCGGGAGTAAAGACACACAGAGCGGCGTCGCTGCTGTCGCCGTCTGTTGTCATGGTCCAGGCCTCGCACCTGGCGCCGGAGAGGACGGATCCCACCAGGAGAGGAGTCACCCCGAAGTAAGGACACCTCACTGTAAACTCTAGTGTCTTTATGACATAATGAAGCAAAACAAATCAATAAGTAATGAGACGTAAAGGGATGCTTCACCCAAAATCAATAATTCACCAATTTTCTAGGAAGGGTTTGGAGAACTTTCAGATAGAGTTCACTTTAGAATTGTCCAAAACACACACTATGAAACGTCCGGTGTGATCTCTGTTGAAGCAGTAGCTCCCAGTGGCTGTGCTGATGTTTGTGCGCATGTGTAAGATTTGCTGGAAAATGCTTGTTTGTTGTTGTAAACCATTGGATGTATGATGTAAACAACTTTTTCATTATCGATTTTGGGTGAAGTATCAATGTCAGGGGAATCACAAAAAACTAAACGAGGGATGGGTGTAGAATATGACTGGGAGGACAAAACGTTATTCAAATATCTCCAAATACTATCTCATCAAGGGTGAAGTATCCCTTTAAGAATAGTGGATCTTCTGTGTCAGTTTGCAAACAGAGACAAAAAAGCACAATCTTTTTTTTATGGAAAAAAAAAAGATGTTTATCTTCTTTCAAAGACAAGGTGTTCAGATAAGTCATCAGTCAGCGCTTCAGAAGGAAGTGAGGTTTCCTGTGAGGTTTGGTTCGAGCTGACTGACCCTGTCATCTCTGTCAGCTTCAATTCAACACTAGCACCACACATTATCACCCACTGGTGACAGTGTACACTGTGAAACTGCTTGGCAGTTTCCCTCACATGAGAAGCAGCTGAGACCCCACTCACCCACACACCTGCTGAAAATCACTGAGGCCTAACTTTCCAAAATAAGCGTGTCACGACGCCGCCCTAGCTCCTCATGCAGGGCCAGGTGTGTGAAGTACTCATCCTGGCCACTGCCCTGTTAATCACCCTCTTCACCCTCTGCAAACATATTTACCTTTAAACATGGTTGGACGGCCTCAGCCTGCAGCTGCTTCTCTCACCAGCACTAGCCCTCAACTCAAATTGTATTTACATATTAAAGGGAGAGGTCAACAGTTTGGCAAATTGGCCCACTGCCATACTCCCTATAGCCATAGCAGTAGAGTCGTTATACTATGAACATTCATTATGTCCATATGGAATAGATAAGTTATGTTTTTTTCAAGACAAAGTGGTTTTATCCTTTTTCCTGAAAAAGAAAGAAAAGAACTTAGTAGGTTTGTTACCTTTAATTGTCGGTGCAAGCTATTTTTAGAATGGCAGAGCAGAGCCGTGAGCTGCTCAGAGCTACGCTACGGAGGCCCATGGGATTTCTTGGTTTCCCTCATCAAATACACAATCCAACAACTCCACAACGCTCTAGTGGAAAAGTTGTGACCTGCACATTCACCACGCTATGAGATAATAATGGAAATTTGGATTGTGTTAGCCTCTGTAGCGTAGCTCTGAGCAGCTCGTCGCTCGGCTCAGCCGTTCTAAAAATAGCTCGTACAGACAAATAAAGGTAGCGAACCTACTGCTATGACTACAGTATAGCGATTATGGCAATGGGCCGATTTGCCAAAATGTTGAACTATCCCTTCAGTAACTGAACAACAGACAGGCAGACTGTAGCCACATTCAAATGTTCAAATGCTCTGATTTCAAAAAGGGATGAGGAGGAGAGAAAAAAGGACAGGGAGAAGCAAAAGTGAAGTTAGAGGATACAAGTGGATGTTGACTGTTGAGACAGTTTGAAGACAGATTGAGAGGAAGCAGCTAAAACTCTGACAGCCCTCTGAAAGAAACTGAAATCTTCCTTCCTTCTTTGGTCAAAAACAACACCACGCACGTCTGTCTTTATCTCCCCTCTCACTCCGTCTCCTTCCTGCTCCCACTCTCCTTCCTCTGCACCCCCCGTTGTGAGCTTGTTATGGCAGATGAAGGGGTAGACCCCTAAAATCACCAGCTCACTCGCTGCATTCCCACAGTGCAGCCAAACCAACCCTGAGGTCAAGGATCAGAGCTAAATGCTGCCACGCTATCTGGGAATCCAGTGGGCGGCTTTGTGGCTGTTTGCTGGGAGTCTAAATCATTTAGGGTGGCATCTACTGAGAGTGTGGCTTAATAAATAAACCTGAAAAAAAGCCTCTCTCTCTCACACACACACACACACACACACAGACTGATATTCATAGTTGACTGAGTAGTTAGTGAAGCCATAAGCCGTAGTAATAATCACTCAGGGACTCAGGCTCTATTTTCCTAGTGAAGATGTTCAAATGAGTAGATTCATGCTCTTTGATCACTGTGTAAATGTGTATACAGCCATCAGGTATGACATCATGACCTGTCTAGTGTTGTGTTGGTCCCTTTTGCTGCCAAATCCACAACAAGCAGCGCTGCACTGTGTGTTGTGACAGCTTTCTATCAGAAGCAGCATGAACTTGTTTAGCAGTCTGAGCAACAGGTGTGTTGGATGGAGCACAGGCCAGCCTTCTCTCCCTGCATGTGGCCGCTTCACCACTCTTCCTTCCTTGGACCAACTTTTGATAGATCCTGACGGGATCATCCCTATGTTCCCCGGGTCCTATGTTCCCCAGGTCCTATGTTCCCCACTTTGTATGGGACAGGGGAACATAGAACCCTTTTCTAAAAAAAAGGTCCTATGTTCCCCGCTTTTCCCCAAAAGGGTTCTATGTTCCCCTTTGTGTCCAGACCGGGGAACATAGAACTCTATTTTAGAAAAAGGGTCCTATGTTCCCCGCTTTTCCCCAAAAGGACCCGGGGAACATGCCATTTTTGGTCCCATACCTGGAAGTGGAGTTATGACTTGCCATATTTTGGTCTATTTTTGAGTGAGAAGTTGAGTTGTGACTTTGAGTGAGAAGTGTAATTGCCCCATTGGTTAGGTTTAGGCAATGAAGAAGGGAGTTGGTTAAGTTTAGTAAAAAGACTAGGTAGAGGCTAGACAGGCCAGATCGATGGAGTCCATCCATCAGCTACAGCGGGGAACATAGGACCCTTTTTTTGAAAAAGGTCCTATGTTCCCCACTGCTACTGGGGAACATAGGACCTTCTTACTGAAAAGGGAACATGTTCCCCATTTTCAAAAAGGGGAACATCGGACCCTTTTTGGTAAAAACGGGGAACATAGGACCCATTTTCAAAAAGAGGGTCCTATGTTCCCCTACAGGGGAACATAGGACCACAAGAGCTGCAGCTGTTCACATGAGAGACCCAGTCCTCCTTGGAGAACTGGATCAGATCCTTACGATGCCCATTATATATATACTGAGTGGGTTGGTTAGTTCCAGATAAACAGGAGGCTAAGGTTATGGTTAAAAAGTTTTTCTTATTAGTTATGCTTTTTGTAGTAATCCAGTTGGTTTTTGGGGAAACTAACTAGTAATTATAACTAAAATAGCTGTCCCAACGCTGGTCATGATGACATCTTGTTCAGTGCTATTAACTTAACCTGTCAGTGCTGAACTGTGTACAGATTTCAGTTTGTAGGCATCTAAACAAATACAGCGCTTAAAAATGGTTTCAATAACTCAGTTTGGGCAGATTGTTTGCAAAAAGTCAGCGAACAGCATCGAAGCAGGGGACATTCTACTAGAGATCTTGACTGAGAGAGAAGAAAAGAAGCCACAGGAGAAAAAAAACAAGCGCAATGGAAAAAAATAATGGCGGGGCATTCATTGTAAATCTTACAAGCAGTGAGCATTCTTTTTATAAGTGCTCTTCATTGATCCTGCCTGTCGGCAGCAGTCTGCTACATTTCCACCCCCATCTCTCCAGCTCTGTCTCTTTTCCCAAAAGCAGCTACAAGTCAACAACTCTGACTGTGTTTTTTAAGTGCTTCTCCAAAAAATGAGGGTGTGTGTGTGTGTGTGTGTGTATGTGTCCATTGAGTTTACTCCGGTGGCGCACATTCCTTAGCCTCTGTTAGCATTCAGCCCACATAGGTCATGGCCAGCAGGCTTTTGTGTTCATCCAGCCTGGGTGTCACTGCAGTACAGTGGGTGAGTGTGTGTTTGTGTATACAAATGGGTGAGAAAGTCAATGGGAGCCGTATACACACAGAACGCACAACACGTTGTTGGTGAGTAACACTCAGGGACAATCAGGAGGTTGCAAAAGCTTTCAAAGAGAAAACTTGTTGAAAAAAGCTCAGTGGTCTCACACCTCCGCATACGATGTCAGGCATAAAAGGAAGAGGGTCAGGGAGTGACTTCTCCAGCAAGAACTGAACCAGAGACCTAGTTCACAATCCAGCTCAGGTCACTTTTTACCAGTCGGACTAAAGCGGCTTTAACTCAAACTCAAGAGACACATTCAAATGGCCAAAACACAACAAGATGAAAAAAAAAAACACTGTTTTGAATTCAGAATGAAGACACATGTAGGCTACTGTAGATATCGTTCTACAAAGCTTGGTTTGTTTGGTTTATCATGATGTCACAGTCCAGATATCAGAGTAAAATATGCGTTTAGCTTGGCCTCCAGGTCACGTCCCCTGCTGTGTACTTGCAGCTGTCGTGTTGTCAAATTGATGAAGATATTTTTGGAAGTTGCTTGTGTTTGTTTTATTTGCATGAGTTGTTTTTCATTGACATTGTGTTGAGCTCGCAGGGACAATTAGTTTGAGCTGAAGGAAACTAGAATGTTACAGTGATTATTCACATGGTAAACTATCCTATAATAGATGTGGTGTGTTCAAGTTCCGTAAATCTGAGAGGACATCCTTCAAACCACAACAGGCTGCTTCCATCCACTGCTTGTTTGGGTTTTTTAAGCGTTAATTCTGTGATCATCTGTTTTTACTCATCTTGAGGTTTCATGTCATTTAATATATTATCATATATTGGATTTCAAGTAAAGATATAAAATTAAAGCATATATGTAGGAATTCTACAGTATATACTGTAATCCCATAGAAATTTGAATAATTTTGTGTATAATCAATCAAATTATATATATTGATTAAAATGTTCCTTAACCTACATGTGAATGTATGCATCCCAAACCCTAACGTGTAGATATAAACAGCTGAAGTTACTTATGGAGAAACTGTTTGAGGGTTACCCACCTCCCTGACTCCGTCCATGGATCCAGCTCGGAGCAAAGGCATCTGTCAGGCCCCCCCAGCTTCACACCACACCGACAGCAGCAGCAGACCAGAGTGCGCAATCCTCAATAGTGAAGAGATCCATTTCTTGATCTGTTCCGTCCCAACATCTTGAGCCAAGCAAAAAGATAGGATATCCTGAGTAAACAGGATGTTCTGCCATGTTGTGGTCACCTGCCACCAGAGTAGAAGCCTCCCCAGCTGTTGCTTTAGAACCAAATTACAGACAATCAAGGTTCTTTCTACACAGTTGAAGTGTGACAGACTGAGTCACATTACGCCACTGTCTCCCATGAAACCCACACATCAATGCATTGTGTCTCCTGAGACGGAGCCCTCTTCAGTCAGCTTTAGTCTTAAAACACATCTGCAAAAAGACTTTGAAGTGGATCTGTCCTCAGCAGAGGTGGGAGTTCTGACTGACATCATTAGACTTCTGTCATGGTAAATGGACTTGGACTTAAATAGTGCTTTTCTAGTCACTTGGACCACTCAAAGTGCTTTACAGTGTATTGTCACATTCAAACGGTCACACATATTCATACAGCTCTGTGTGCAGACAGGCTTGAAGGCTAATCATTCACATGCATTCAAACTTCAGATCATACATCGGAGGGCAGATGTGGGTCCAGTGTCTTGCCCAAGGACACAGCCGGGAATCGAACCTCTGACCTTCCGGTCGGCGGACGACCTGCCTTACCCTTCCATCTTCTGCCCCAACATTGAACACTTTGTCTGTTTGCAGTATATGAGCTAAGCAAATAACGTATCACTAAGTAAGGATTCTGAAAAAAATATAACCACCACCTATTTATGTAGTGGTAAAATTTCAGATATCATTACTGCCTTTTTAGATTCCTCTGTAATGTCTCCCTCAGACCAGCGGTTACACTCATCACTGAGCTCTAGCCAACGGAAAAAGAGACAAATAGTCATTTTATCACCAAGATAAACCATTGCATGAACTGATTCGGACTATTCCCTACCTTCTAATGTGTATGTATTTTATCCTAGCACCCCCCAAGGAGTCTTCAGTACATAACATTAAATTTAAAAAAAAAGTCATGGCTGAAATGCTGATAGTGAAAACCTCAATTGCGAGTCTGCCTCATGCCCCACAGTCATTATAAAGACTGAAATGCAGCCAGTTTATTAGCATTGCCTGGGTCTAGCTGTAGAAGAGGGCTCTTTTGTAACAGATGTGCTGTATCATTATTTCGCCAGTTGACTAAATTCCCTGAACCTGGATTATTCAGACGGTTAAAAAAAAAAAATAGGAAGTCAAAGGTCAAAAGGATGTAAAGGGACAGACAACATATTTTCTCTCTGAATTAGAGCAGCAACAAGCAGGCAGGTCAGCAGAGGTTCTTCTCAGCCGAACACTTCAGAGCAATAATGTGTGTGTATGTTGAATGCACATGTTCCTGTTTCCCCCGAGACCTCTGTGAGGAGGCTCAGCCTCACTTCAACTCTCGCTGTGTGCCGCAATGAGATGCTCTACTGCTAACGCAGGCTTTCCTTCTGATCTCTTCATTATTTTTCAGACTTCCTCATTTAAGTGTTTTGCTGCTCCATCAACAGTGAATTCAGACTGTTTTTTTTATTTTTTATTTTTTTGTCTCTGACTCATTTCTCATCTCTGCTCATGCATCAGCCATTAAACACACTAAATTGTTCCACACCACATTTCCTCTGCAGCCATAATGTTTTGGCTTTGCGGGAGATGTGACACTGTCCCACATTATCTCACATCATTACACACAAATGCCCGCACGCAGACACATGCATTCACAGACGCACACACACACACAAGAAAATGAAACCAACAATCACTAAGCGATGGACACATCCATATCTGATCGCATTTCTCCCATGTGTGATAAATGCCCCCCCCCCTTTTCATTTCCAAATCACTTCTTCCAAAGGCCCAGGACGGTCACTGTTTCAGCTGTGTCTGTGGGTAATTGGGTTCAAAATTGACATCTCGCTCTCAGGAATGGGCAGACTTAGAGCAATCTGTCCTCTTCTTTTGGTGATGGAGACAATGCATGTGTTCAGGGCAGGTGAGGATGAGGAAACTGGAACTTGCTTGAAACAGATCAGGGAACCCCTCATATGAGCTGGAGACATTTGTAGGCTACATAAAGAAAGTGTAAAGGAAAACAAGGCAGTTTGAAGGTGTACATGTGGTAATTGGGCTATTGCAGTTTTCATGGCAGGGTCTTTAGACTTTGCAGGACAACAAAGTAGTAAGCACCTCTACAAACAGAATCAACCAATCAAAATTCAGCCATTGACTAGTGAAGGCAGAAAGTTTTCAGCATGTCTGAGTTGTTTATTTGGTTAGCTTGCCTCACCTGGCTAGCTTACCACCAGAACAGCAGTATTTCATCACAGGTTGATTTTTTTTTACACTATAATAAAACCCTGTGCTGAACTATATCAGAGTTTAAAGTGGAATATACTTGACAATCATAATGCAACATTATATATAATAAAATAGCATTTTTTAAAACATTAATCAGCAACTCTTAGGGAGGCTAATGTTTCTGTTCTGTTCTCTTCTGTTTCTGAATTTCAGCCAGCCAGGTGTGTCAGGTTAGCCAGGCTAGCGCCACCTAATGTTTCCGGCCAATTTCATTTGCCTGCACCATATAGTCAGGAAACCAGCCAGCGAACAGATGGGAGACTGAAGGCGATGACGTTGAGCTCAAGCGCTCAAGATTAACCTATGAGCTTAACCGGTGTATAGCACACGTCACCACCAAGCAGCAGCGATTAGTTGAAGCAAACGTAAGCAACCGCCTCCCGGAAGCAAACAAATCCCTACGGCTCGTGTTCAGACGCTCTATGAAATGGAATGAAATAAGCGGCTGATGCATCAGGCTAGTGTCAGGTGTGTTTTTAGTCAGACACACCTGGATTAATCAGTTTGCCAATCATGGAAGACAGGAAATAAAGGAGCTGGCTGAAATTCAGGTTGTACCAACCAGGAAGTACCACTACTTCCTGGATTTCAGCCAGCTCGGCATAGCCACCTAATTTTCGAGTTCAGCTGTCACCTCAAGGTGCGTTCAGGTGCACTGACACAGTAGGATATCCAGAGAACACACTAAGGCTGGCTCAAAACACCATGTTATGAAAAAAATTCAGAATGTCATGAACCATCTCATACCACATGGTACTTCAATATGGTGAGCCACAGATGGAGCTTTCAACTAAACTTACGTAATTAGTATTAATTGGCTGACTATCGTCCATCAAGGAGATAGTTTTCACAAATGATCATAAATCTATGGCTGTAAATCTATCATTACTAATATTGGGCTGGGATTAACCTTGGATCCATTTATGTTTCATTCATTTCCTGCTTAATGTCTCTACCTAATTTTTGCTCTAATTAATCAGAGGTGTCTGAGGTATTGGGGCCATTTAATAAACCCAAATAGCTGGTTTGAGCAGTCGCCAGGAGCTGATAAATATGCCAGTTTAAGAATTGTTATTGACACAGTCTCCTGACCCTGGCACTGGACAATGATGTCCAGTCTTCATCCCACACATTGTTATAACACTGACTCAAACTAGAAGGCTTTAATGAGCACAACAGCAGACAGTGAAGACTGGGAGCATGCACAGTGACTCAGCTGTCTTTAGGGACTGTCCTCCATCAATCAGTCACATTCAGGAAGTGTTTGCATTTCTATATGCTACATTTCCTTCATGTCATCTGTGTCATGTGATTTCCAACCTCCCAACCTGCCAGAACACCTTTCATCCATAGACATATGGAGAACAGCTTCACAGTCAGAGCAACAGGAGAAATGTCGCATTACACAAGCACAATAGGTCTTGTGGCTGCAAAGATAGGTATTTAAGCCTCAGTGTTCGAGTGTCACTGTTGGATGTCTGTGGAACAGGATTGTCCACACATGCTACAATGCAATTTGTCATTGCTTAAGCCTCCTGTATGAAGAAGACAGTGTCTCAATGTGAGAAGAAAGCGTAGGAGATTGTATTATACTATGTGTGGGCAGTTCTTTTCTTTGAAAGAATTTTGCTCTGACCATCAAACAATTTTGGAAACATTCAACCAAAAATGAATGAAGATTACATACAGTATATAAGCACACACACACACACACACACACACATATATATATATATATATATATATATATACACCTTGAATATGAAACTTTGAATATATTGAATGAACTTGACTGACGTTATTGAGGGATTATTAGGACACATTAACTTCACCTGACACACCTATTTAATTTGTGAAATTGCTTAAGGGGAGATTTCACCATATTTGTTTTATGTGTCCAGGTAGCAGTGAGAGAAAGGACACACAAACTGGAGCCTTGAGGGCTAGATAGCCACCATCAGCACAGGTGGTTTGCTTGCCCACTAGCCTTGATAGCTCAGCTGGATCACTGCCGGCAGCAGCCAGCTATGGCCCTGACGCTCCAGCACTTCACCTGGACTGTATTTACTTTTCTTCGCTTAGGGTGTATCTAAAATATTCCGAATCAGAGCTGAATTCAGACTGTGGCTCCAACCCGTAGCTGCTCGGGTATGATGTGACAGTTAGCATCCATTATTGGTATTGTATGGTGACGGGCCTTCCTCTCTGACTCGACTGTGCCGCCTCCTCTCCCTGACTGCAGCAGCAGGCCTGTCCAACCAAATTAAGGCAAGAAATAACCAAAAAGCAACTTTGAAAAATGTTTTTAATTGACTCTAAACATTCTCACTGCATGCTCTGTGGAAATCCATATCAAAGCAATCCAGGCTGGCTGACGTTCCAATAGGAAATTATTTTATGGCAGTGATGACCCCCTGTAATGAAATTTCAGCAAGCCATGCACACTTAAGAGAGGAATTTGGAATTGAGGGATCTCCGTCTCTATTGCAGGACGTTGGGATGTGCATAGCTTGTCATAATATCCCTTCAAGCAATCGTGTATTCTAATAGGGTCTGTAATAATAGAGCACTTAGAAGTTTTAATTTTGTGAATAGCTCCACTGGCCTGTACCTGTTAGCTGCCCTGAGAGAACAGGTCCAGATTTATCTCGATTCAAACTGTTTATGCCTCACTTCCAAAGGAAGAGTGTTAATTAGCTGAGAGAAAATACTGATATATTATTGCTTTATTTGCATTCCTTTATTAAAAGCAAAGTTCCTTTTCATACAGTCTCTCCTGTATAGCAAGTTGCTGATCAAAAAAGTACCAGTATCTGTTATAATGCAACCATTTGGATCAGTTTTAGCAGATTCATGTTGAGAAGAAATGTTCTTTTTACTGTAATTATTATGACCATGCCACCTGCTTTAGCTGAAAAAGTCAACTGAAAGGTTTGTCCTTTACAGCCACAGCTTACTCTTAAGGCCTCTTGTGTTTCTCTGGTAGAAACATGATGACAGCATGCAGGTTATGCAGATGTGAAAATACCTTGAATCTTTTGAATGGGTTATTTCAGCTTAGCGTACTATTATCAGCGTAGGGCTGATAATATATAGTATATACATTGTTAGAATCACTCATGTCATCCCTTTTTATGAGTACAGCTACTTAAAACAAAAAAAAAGAAAATACTGCTCCAAATCCCTGCTATCCCTTTCTAAAGAAAGAGGATATATATATAAACTCCCTATAGCCATGAAACTGCTGAGAAGTGAGCATATATCTGAAGTGAAGTAGCTCCCAACAAAGAAGCAATCTAACACCTAATCACCGATCTCCAGCCCCATGGAGTTAAATTATCACACTCCTTTTCTTTTTAATGTTCATCTCAACAGCATGGTGACACCAGTTTGAAGTCTTCCAATAGATATCAGCATGAGATATATTCAGAAAAAGGTACAGGGAGGCTTTTCCTAGACGTATGTAGAAATCAGGCACAATCCTGTGGCAGTTGAGTCTACTGACGTGAATGTTTACCTCCAGAGGTGATGCAGATATTTTGGTCTGTCCTCTGTGAGTAAGAATCAGAAGTGCAGGAATAATGTTTAGCACAAATAGGGTCCCAGCCCATAATATGAGACACCTGCTAGCTTTGCCTGGTTTCTATTGAAAATAGACAAAAACACAACTCGCCCACTCTTCTCCAGCCTCTTGCTAGTTGTGAGGAAGCCCTGGCAAGTCAATGAGTGAATGTATCACTATTCCCCCACCTCGTTGAATATTGCTCTCTGTCGCCTCCAAAGCCAAACCAAGACCCTTGTGTATTGGGTATTTACCAAGTGTTAATTAATTGATAGAAGGAAGTATGAGTGTATACTTGTGTATTTCCTTTCTGCTCTGTGACTGTTAGCCAAACATGCAGCCAATCTTGTTTTTAAACTTCTGTGAGACTGTTCATTAAATGGCAAACCAAAGACTGTATATCATAAACCCTACGTCCCCTAAGGCTTCTGACATTTGTACATTAGCATTAGGACTATGTGTTTGTGACAGAGAGAGAATAAAGTATAGGTATTAAAGCAGATATCAGCGGAATGTTTTTGTTAGTCCTATTTTCCGTCAGCAATCACTTACATGGAGTGTTTCAGCGGAAACACGAGTCTCTCAGTCACTCTGCTCTGCTGTGAACCGAAGAGACATTTTTCCTTGTGGGATACAAGTGTTATCCAATGAGGAGAGAGAACGGCATGAAGGGCTGTGTGTGCAGCCAAGCGGTGCGCGTGAATGTGGTGACGTAGCACGAGGACCAATAGATGCATGACGAGGGCGGGGGCTGCTAACTCATGGTGCGTTCAAGGCAACCCGTAACTTGTGTTTTTCCGACCTGTGAAGTCATACCAGTTCGATCTGGTACGAGTTCACGGGTCGGAAGTTAGAAGAGGCCGTTATAGTGACTTTCACAGACAACAGGACGGAAAAAATGAGTTACAGGTTGCCTGGAACGCTACAAAGTCGTGACTTGAAGCTGTAACTTACGGTTTCAAAAGCCTGCCTTGAACGCAGCATTAGCCAAAACGGCCAGACCGCTGATATCTGCTTTAAACAATGTCTGTCCACACTCGCACAGCTTTGTTCTTTGTTGTGTGTGTGTGTGTGTTTGAGAATCCCTGTGATTGCAGTTCTTTGAAGAAGAAGAAGAGGGCAACGTGATGGTCAGCGCTGCTTCAAGTCATTCTCACAAACACACGTCCAGCTGCAGAGCCAAGCCTGTGATATCACCCCAGTGTAGCTCACCTCCTGGCCCTGGCTCTGCTCTCCCTGGAAACTCTCTTTATGTGTCCTAGTTAAGCTGTTCTTCACTCCTGCTCCACTCCATAAACTGACACTGCACAACAAACAGATAAAACCCGTCGCTGTCAGAGTGCCTCCCAGGCTCTCGGGCTGAAACTCACTGCATCTTCTTTCACTGTGGAAATTGTTACAATTTGTGTGTAAATGTTTGTGATTCCTAAAAAACGGAGCTCAGATTTAGGTGAGCCAGCTAAAATTAGTGTCAGGGCAGGTATAATGCTGACAGATGTGTTGATGCCAGAGAGGGGTTTATTCTCACTCTAGCTGACACATGCAGGCAGTGCAGGGTTTGTGGCATGACATCATCATCACAATACACAGAAGGAAGGCAAATAAGCCTGTTTGTACAATATTAGTATGTTTCTCATTTCAAAGCTGACTGACCAACTGACTGACTGACCAACTGACTGACCAACCGACTGACTGACCAACTGACTGACTGACCAACCGACTGACTGACCAACCAACTGACTGACCAACCGACTGACTGACCAACCAACTGACTGACCAACCAACTGACTGACCAACCAACTGAATGACCAACCAACTGACTGACCAACCAACTGACTGACCAACCAACTGACTGACCAACTGACTGCCTTACCAACCGACTGACTGACCAACCAACTGACTGACCAATCGACTGACTGACCAACCAACCAATCAAGTCACGACTACGACTTTGTAGCGTTCCAGGTAACCCGTAACTC
Organism: Decapterus maruadsi; assembly: GCA_030347415.2. Taxonomy (NCBI): domain Eukaryota; kingdom Metazoa; phylum Chordata; class Actinopteri; order Carangiformes; family Carangidae; genus Decapterus; species Decapterus maruadsi. The sequence continues at coordinate 465,630 of CM064902.1, read as the reverse complement.
GTGTTTTTCCGACCTGTTGCCTGTGAAAGTCACTATAACGACCACTTGTAATTTCCGACCCATGAACTCGTACCAGATCGAACTGGTATGACTTCACAGGTCGGAAAAACACAAGTTACAGGTTGCCTTGAACGCACCATAAGTTAGCAGCTCCCGCCCTCGTCAGGCATCTATTGGTCCTCGTGCTACGTCACCACATTCACGCGCATCCCTTGGCTGCACACACAGCCCTTCATGCCGTTCTCTCTCCTCATTGGATAACGCTTGTATCCCACAAGGAAAGTTTTCTCCTGGTTTACAGCAGAGCAGAGTGACGGAGAGACCAAACACTCTATGGAAGTGATTGCTGATGGAAAATAAAAACATTCTGCTGACTTCTGCTTTAATACCCACTATGACCAACTAAACTGAGCTAACTTAAACCCCAACATTAGAGCAAAGGCCTGAAAAATGAATGAATTAAAAATGTACTCCAATACAACTCTATCTTCATTCATGTGCCCTATTATGAGGATCTGATTATAGGAGATCCAGGCACTTAGACTACTCAACCCGGCACCAAACAGCAGTCTGATGAAGTTCACTTAAAGGAGTACATATTGGACTGGCATTTAACAGATGGGAAGAATCATGACTCTGGATGAATCAAAGACATTGCCCTTTGTCAGCTGGAAGTGTGAACTAGCAAATGTTCAACATAACAACTTAATAAAGAGACAATATGTCATGTTGTGTTTGCAGCTCCAAGCTAAACTCTGATGTGAATTTGCACTTTTGACCGACTGCAAATAATCTTCACACATGCTGACCTTTGAGGGAAGCTGTTATTTTATCTGTGCTGCAGCTTTCAATTGTTTTTCTAACGCTGTATTGTCTCTGTTTCATTAACACTTCTAGCAATAATACTTTCAAAGTGCTGAGTAATATGTCCATGAAGGTTCTCAGTCATCCAGGTCTTACTACAACTCCACAAGAATACTTTATGGTCCCATATAGTATAATGGTACTACAGAGAGGAACAGCAAAAGCTTCACCTTCCTTCCTTCCATCGCTCCGTCTGTCCTCCCTTCGATCCTTTCTTCCATTTCCTACAGCAAAAGGATTTTAGTTTAACGCTGTGTGAATAATGCACAAACAATGTGGACCATAAAATTGTCTGAAAACATTACAGCCATATCATAATGATTCAGTGGAAATCTTCTCGACTGACATTTTGATTAATCTCTACCGCCGCGCCAGAATTTCAGATAAAAAAAGATGAATTTCCAGAATGTAAATGAGTGGGAAGCTCCTCGTCACTGCAGCTTCATCTTCATCTGCCTCTCTGTGTGACATTGTTCTCCTCTGAGTTAGCACTGGAGCATCTCACCTGAGGCATCTCCAGGTAACTACCGCTGTGACATTCTCACTGCCCATTGCAGTGCTGCACTTTTCACCTCCCTATTAATTTAACTGTTTCCACTTCTACATCCTCTTTGGCTGCCACAATCGCCTCGACATTTTTTGTTATTTCCACTTGAACTTTGAATTTTGAGTCCTAAACAAGTTATATGGGCCATCTCTAGGAACTTTTACGGGGGCTAAACCAGTCTCTGCCTCGGGGTAGGTACTCCGAGCCGATCCTAAAAACTCCCAGGTGGGGCGCCAACAGAAAGCACAAATATGCGCCGCATTTTTAAAACTCAGCATTGTTAGAAAGCTCCTACACTGCATTAAAAAAAAGAGCAGCAAAAGAAAAACTGCCACACAACTATCAAAACTTTGTGAAATTCAAAAACACCACTCCAAACAAAATGATTAAAAGCAGGGTTGGAGTATTTTATTTTATTTTTTTTACTAAATTGCCTGAATAACACTGCTCTTCACACTCCGATTGCAAACAATTAATTTAATGTGTTTTTGACAAAAATGAAAAAAGTCAGCCACCTTTAGAATGGACAATCCTGTAAAAACCATCCATTCATCTTCAATGTCATGTTCAAGTCAATTGGATTGTGATGTGTCAATTAAGCTGCTAAACATGAGCGTGATCAGAGTTTTCAATCAGTTACGACCGCAGAAAAGACAACACCAGTGATGCAATGTCCCAAGTTCCACAATCAAATCTGTTGCAGATTACGCTGCAGGTCCTGTACAGGTCCTACCATGCAGTGGAGACACAGCGGTCTACGCTGCAGGTCCTGTACAGGTCCTACCATGCAGTGGAGACACAGCGGTCTACGCTGCAGGTCCTGTACAGGTCCTACCATGCAGCGGTCTACGCTGCAGGTCCTGTACAGGTCCTACCATGCAGCGGTCTACGCTGCAGGTCCTGCAGGTCCTACCATGCAGTGGAGACACAGTGGTCTACGCTGCAGGTCCTGTACAGGTCCTACAATGTAGTGGAGACACAGCGGTCTACGCTGCAGGTCCTGTACAGGTCCTACCATGCAGTGGAGACACAGCGGTCTACGCTGCAGGTCCTGTACAGGTCCTACCATGCAGCGGTCTACGCTGCAGGTCCTGCAGGTCCTACCATGCAGTGGAGACACAGTGGTCTACGCTGCAGGTCCTGTACAGGTCCTACAATGTAGTGGAGACACAGCGGTCTACGCTGCAGGTCCTGTACAGGTCCTACCATGCAGTGGAGACACGGCGGTCTACGCTGCGGGTCCTGCACAGGTCCTACCATGCAGTGGAGACACGGCGGTCTACGCTGCGGGTCCTGCACAGGTCCTACCATGCAGTGGAGACACAGCGGTCTACGCTGCAGGTCCTGTACAGGTCCTACCATGCAGTGGAGACACAGCGGTCTACGCTGCAGGTCCTGTACAGGTCCTACCATGCAGTGGAGACACAGCGGTCTACGCTGCAGGTCCTGCACAGGTCCTACCATGCAGTGGAGACACAGCGGTCTAGAGAGTTGAGTGAGAGACTCAGAGAAGTTATGCCACATACTCATAGCCTTGATGTTAAATATACTGAATTTATTGTGTTATTGAACAGACATGGCCAATGTTTCCACCTGGAGGTCTTCATCAGGGCAAAAGAACAAACCAAAGTGACAGAGTTTAAACAGATAGGGGTGGGGAGTTGATGCCACATGTTGTATATGTTGTGTCCACAGCCGGATCGGTTTATGATACTGGAGGGAACATTTTGGTGCACGGAAAAGAGGAATGACAGGAAAGGTTTTCCAATGCCCAGGTCAGCAATGCAATGCCAAAAGACATGTCGCTCATTCGTCCCCACCAGTCACATAAACCAACCCAGCTGTGGACACAAAACTACTGTAGCTACACATCTATGGTGACACTGGTGACGTGTAAATGCAAAATAAATGTTTCCATAGCACTGTTGAGATACACTTTTATTTCGATACATCTGAAAAACCTGTACAGGTTTGTTGTGCTGATGATGAGCTGATGATGATGATGATGATGATGATGATTTTCCTTCAAATACAGCAGAAGTGTTTGAAAGGGAGAATTTACTGGTGGTTGTGTGGGCGGTATAGTCTATGACTGCAGTGCAGAGGGAACAATTGACAGTAAATACCTGAGATCCAGATGATTGGGGACACTACAATTTACTGATGCTCCCATGCTATGGATAGAAACTGTTGCACATCAACCTTTACTAAATGAGACCTTTCCCCTGTAGGTAACATGACTTCCTTCAGTGGTTATAGTTTGTCTTCTTCAGCAGCTTAAGTTTTTTGAAACTTTGTGTTGTTGTTGACCTGCAAAACTCAGAGAACCAGACAGTGTGACATTGTTTCTCATTCTATTTGCGGTGGCAGCGTCTATATAAATCTGCTTGAAACATGTCACCTGGATAAAAATGGGGCAAAATGAAATCTTGCTCACTAATTAAACTAACTACAATAAACAAGGCTGACGGGATTTGAACATGTCCATTGGTACGTTTAATGTTTTATTACTTAACTGAAACATTTGTTTTGCTTTTTTTTAAATAAAGAAAACATTCAGAACCTTATACTTAACACTGCAGACAAGTCCTTACTCCTCTCCTGTGTTCTGGCACTTACTGTTCAGCAACTGTATGTCTCAGCCAGTTTCTATCAATTTGCCATTAAATGTCCTCCTCTTACTGTAAGTGTTGTATATAAGGTGTTGATCCATAAGAACAAATAATAAAGGCTATCTCACTGTGGTTTTACTCCTCCTTCCTTCCTCAGTCTGATCTCTGGAGCTCTGGTCAGTGAGCCAGAGTTATGGCTGCTTTGTTGTGACATCACAAAGATGTGAATTCCTGACTGCTGGTTTTAAGGCTCAGTTTCTGAATACACGCTGTGTGCATTTCTGTGTGGACTGAATATTTTATAAATATAGAGCTCAGACATGCTTTACAACCAGAAGAGCACATTGACGTCGATGTGTATACTACACTCAGATGGACCTTTAGCATTCATGACAACAAGCTCAGACAAAAACACTTTTCTAAATGTTTGTTGAACTGGTGGTTTGATGAATTATTTGTGGACCTTTTACTTTTTTATTGCACAGCAACCAGTGTAGTTGTTGTCGACTCGAGTAACCTTCTGTCTACGCTTCACCTGGTTCACTGTGTCCAGACTCCAGCCCCCACCCCACACACACACACCGAGTAGAAGACAAAGAAGTAATAGGGCCATAAATGATGAAATGCAGAATCAATATATGGTGTTCAGTGCTGATGTTGTGGAGACTTACAAATCTTGTCTAATAGGAAAAGCCGTTGGTTTATTTTAAAGGGATAGTTCAACATTTTAGCAAACTATCCCTTTAAACCTTGTTGAGAAGAGGAAGAAGAAACTTTATTTGTATAGCACCTTTCACAGGTAAACACCACAAAGTGCTTCACAGAGGTGTAAGTGTTAGGGATTGGTAAGAAATGATTGGTCTTAAAGTCACATTGAGAGTGGTTTCTGTTTTTCAATAGAGTCCAAGTCATGTTTCCTGCAGTGTTTACAGCCTTTGCACACCGTGTCCATTTTCTCAGATGTGTTTTTTTGACAAGGAATGTCACTCACAGACACCTCACACATTGAGTTTGATACGTTCCATTTTTATGCATTTTTATTTTCTGTTCCGAAATTTGCAAAAGGAAACAAAAATTGTCATTCAGTGAGAATGACTGTGTGGTTTGGAATGACTTATTGAAACTATAAAAATGGGGAATAGAAAATATTGGGTCCAATTGATCCTGAACAGCAGCTGGCAGGATGTCATGGACACGCACACACACAGACTGAGACAGCTCAGCTGGGCTCTCCAGAAAAGCCTTGAAACACTGATGTGAGTGGTCAGAAGACGGAAGACAAACAAACAAAACATAAAAAATAAAACCTGTTCTGAAAACTGTTTTCAGCAATTTAAAGTGAAAAAGTAACTTAGAAGGATTTCAGAAGATCTTCATAATATCTGATACAATGTAGAATGAATATTCCAAATATTCAATATTCAGTACACTAAAAACAGTTGGGTAACAAATAACCCAATTTTAACCCAACTGCTGGTTCAAATAAGGTTTTGACCCAGCAGTTTGGGTTATTCTTTTTGACCCAACTTTTGGGTTGAATATTCAACTGTTTCACTGAAAAATAATGCAATTACTTGAACAACCCAGGAATTGGGTTAAATTCATAGAACCCTGAAAATGGGTTACGCTCTGGAAAAATAACCCAAAAAATGTAACTCAAAACCAATAACTCAGAAATAGGGTTACAGAAATAACCCAGCATTTTTTTAGTGTGTGCTCCAAATAGATGCACATGACCACTTACATTGCATTCAATTCAGTTTGTTTGCATGTCCGTTGCAAACCGACCTCCATACTTCCTGTATGGCCTCTGTAAAACAGTGCTGATTGCACTGGGCAACAATCAGCGTTCTTGTAGTTGTGTGAGTTGATTCCACACAGACAGATTTACAGAGTACAGTATCTCATGACTTCAGTCCACTGTGCCTGAAACGAGCACACTTCCACTGATTGAGTCCACGTTATTGAGACGGCAGTATGAATCAGTCTGCAGTGAGTTTGTCCACCGACACAGGTTAAAACAAATGGTAGGAATCCGGTCACAGCTGTTGGACACAGGTCCGCTATTGTGATCCCAAAGAGAGGTTCCTCTGTCATTGGATAATAGGAAGCTCTGGTGGCTCACAGCAGTGAACCCGTGCAGTGTTAGCCAAGGCCTGTGGAATGTGTGAAACTTGCAGAATGTGTGTTTTGCTGCATTGTTAAATGCCCCCGAACGTGTGAACAGCATTTTCTACCTAATAAAGCCAATGTTCATCTGTCTGGTGGTGTTCGTGTCAGGCCAAGTTTACTTCATGTTTGCAAATACCTTCTTTTTTTGCATGTTTTAACCAACTTGGAAAAGTGCATTGTTTTAATCTGACCACTCTAAACTAAGTGGCCGTATTAAAGATCCCACAGGTTCTATAACTCCAGGAATGTGAGGCTGTGCAGTGAGTGAAAGGGGGGGGATTATCAATTATCCTGGGAAGGAAGGGAAAATAAGGGGAATTTTCTAAATGTGTCATTCCATACATCTGCCAGAATCTTCTAAGTTGTTTTACATTTCTATTGCTCAAGATTGTGGTTTTCATCTGTGTGACCCGAAACAGAGCAAACTGGACTGTTTACTCTCCTGATCGGCCTCCAAACTCAGAAATAACAAATCAGACTCCAATAAAGTTTCTAAGCTGATGGAAGAAGTCCAGCTTCTTCATTACAAGTCACAGCCAGGTCAACCAATCTCATGTCAAGGCAGTGGTCATAAAAATGTATTTGAATAGCTTAAACATTACGACCTCCAGTCATTAGACAATAGTGTGTGCCTGTGAAAACATGTGCACACTCGTATTTTCTGGTTGTTTTTATAATATATCTGTCGCTGCCAAAAACTGTGGAACAAAGGAAAGACATGTTGATTCTGTTCTCTGTCCCGCTCCACTCTTCTTACAGTACAGTTCACTCTGTCACTGACTCACAACACAGGTGGCTTTGGTACTTTCAGACTGACAGTTGGTACTTTCCCATCTGGCTACAATATGGTTTAAATAGAAAATACAATCACATCTCAGTGTTCATGTTGATCTAAGGATGAGCTGTGGTCAGGTGCATTATTGGCGTGTTATTATCTGGGAGCAGCAGGAAGTGATTGGTCAACAAAAACCATAGACTGTAAAAAGAATGGACGTAGCACTCGTGACGTCACCCATTGGTTTGTGCCGCTACTACGGGGGTTTGAATTGCGCCATGTTAGATTTGACTTATTACTTTGCCATATTTGGAGAGGTGCGGCCGTTGGCCAGCCGAGAACCCGCCCACTCGCCTCGTAGCAGTGGTCTCCGGACCTGTCACTCAGCGTGAATGTTAACAAGGTTGGTTTTGCACTGACTATTTCAGTTTTTATTTAATTCTTGTTTTCATTCTTATAACCAGGTCAAAATGGGCCCTAACATCACAAATTTCATAACTTTATTATTATTTTTTTTATAGAGGTTCCTGACAAAGTCAAAAAGCCTTGATGCTATAAATAAAATTAAAATTAACACAAGAGGAAGGTTGAGGTTGTGTGCAGCGCATAGATTTACTCAGGAACCTTTCCATGTGGTCTCTGTATGTCACAGCCAGCGTTCATGGCCCAGAGATGGGAGACCTTTGAGCTCTGGACTGGTCAGATGAAGGGCCTGATTCAAAAGAAAGGAAAGCAGAGATCTGACTTTTTGACTGTACTGTCATAGAGCCCAAGTTATTGTTTACAGCATTTTAGGATTTTTCCAGGACACATTTTCATATTCAGCCAGCAGAGTGTAGATAGAGAAAAATGGCCGCCTCAACAAAACATGGGAACACTGATCCCAAAAAGGGAGAGAGAGATCTTAAAGTCAGCAGTTTAAAACTGCAAACAACATTTACCCTCTGCAAGGACTCATCAGTTTCAGCTTCCATGTTCTTTCTTTTCATTGGTCAGCAGTCCTCTTGTTGTTACCGTGGAAATGTGGCTCTTAGGGTGGGTTTTCATATGGTCTAACTCTGCAATCCAGTCCAGGATCCAATCTAAGTAAAGAGAGAACACCAGCGCAGCGGCAACACCCAGTCCACCCAGACTGAGTATCATGTTCACCCAGCCCGACTCGGGTCCCAGAAGGTGGTCTGACACTGGGAGCCGTGTGGGCCTGTGAGGGCCTCTGAGGTCCTGCAGGATGAAGGGGTGTGTGTGTACAAAGAGGGAATAAAAAGACAATACACCCCTCACCTGGTGACAGATGTATTGGTGTGACATCGATGTTTCAGAGCCACTGTCTGTCTGTCCATTTCCCTTTCTCTCTGTCTCTCACACTGATGCATGAACACAGTTCCGTTATTGCCTCCCCCAAGGGATCTCTGCAGCTTGACCCCTGACCTTTCCCAGGATTCTACTCTGCTGCTCGCCTCTGGACAACGTTTTAAAACTGTTCATAACTGCCGTTCACCTGACACGCTCATTAGCAGCAGCAGGAAGCATTTTTAAGGCAGACTTCAGGGTTACAGCTTCAGCTCCCACCTACTGTCTGATGAGTATATGAGCAGTGTGACAGCTCTCCTCCTGTGGACACATATAGACTGTATGGTAGAGGAATATGCTGCTGTTTCTCATATAGATGTCTGTGTGAGTACATCTGACTGGGATGGCTAACAGCCCACACAGTTAAAGTACATTCCTCAGTCTAAGCCTCGGGTGTGGATGAAGACAGTGTTAGGACAGTCCAGACAGAATTGTCTCACAAGTTAAATGAATTACCTTTAAATGATAGGAATGAGGACATGAAGGTGAGTTAATGTGCAGGTTTTGTACAAATAATACGCATTGATTTCAACTCCAGCCAGACGCTCCAGTCCAGGATTTACCCTGTCATCAGCCTATGTCAGCACAACAGCCCCTTGGATGAAGAGTGTGGGAGCTGGAGCTGATTAGTGCAACAGATTCAAATTGTTCACTTAGTGATACAAGCATAACATTTGGCAGAAATACTCTTTAAGGGTCACTCTTTTGGAAAAAAAACAGAAAAAAAAGGAGATGGCCAGTCAAAAAATGCAATATGGTGGCCATATTTCAAGATGGCTTCCAGGTACCAATATGTCCGATATCAGCATGCAATTTTCAAAATGAAGTAGGTGGAGCTTTCCTGGCAAGAAAATCTAAAAACCCACAAAACCTATGTACAGTATAGAACCACAAACTGTGTGTTTCATAGATCAGTTTAATGGTGGCCATCTTGCACGCCATCTTCAATACAACATTTCACATAGCTGTTATAACCAAAACAATGTGAGATCCATAAAATACTTTAGACCAAAATGAATTGATTTTGATAATTACACGCTGATATGGGACGTGTTCGCACAATATCGAGAAGCCATCTGGGAAAAACATCCGCCATGTTGAAATTTTTGAGTGGCCTGACATGACCTTTTCCAAACCAGTGACCTCTAATGAGTATTTGTGCCAAAATTCAGGCTCGTATCATTAAGTAAACGATTCTTGCCATAATGTGCTCCACTAGTTGTACTGGACTGATATTTAACAGGTGAACCTGGTATAGTGACAATCTCACAAAATGTGTTTTTGTCCTTGTGAATAAAGTCTCTCCACAGCATCCCTCCAAATTCTGTACTCATGTCCACTTGGACACAAGGACAAACTTGATTTTGGAGGTGAAGGTAAAGGGCCATGTGAAAACACACCTGTGCTCCTGTTGGAAAGGACAGTGTTTAAATGGATTTGTGGTGCACTGTGAAACATCAGTGCACACACAGAGCTACTGGGCTGTCTCTCTGCTGAGTCTGCATGTTCTCTCTGTGCCTGTGGGGGTTTCCTCCACCCTTCTCCTGCAGTCCAAACACATGTAGGTTAATTGGCAACTCTGGAGGTGTGACTATGATTATGAGTTGTTGTCTACCCTGTGACTGGCGCACAGTCCAGACTGTACCCTGCTTCTCACCCACTGTCATCTGGGCTCAGGGGGACAGTGAATCCTTGTTTTAAAGCCATTACATGATTGTTCTCAGCTTTTAAATAAGCATTACACTGGCTCAGGTCCTGTCTTTTTAATAGATGTTCCTCTGTGTAGTTACCTGGCTCAGTCCCATCCTCAGCTAACTCACTCTGGTATCCCCCAGGGCACAATATTGGGTCCAATTTTATTTTCAATTTAAATTCTCCCTCTGTGCAACATTATCCATAAATGCAATGTCTCTTTCCACTTTCTGACACGCAGCTTCATTTACCTATCAGATCCAACACAATGACTTTGCACAACAGTCTTCCTGAAATAAATACAGGATATCAGACAAATCTGAATAATTAAACCATACACTCAGTCACTCTACTGAGAATTCATATCAAAGAAAACTTGGCTCCATCAGCAAATTACACGAGGTCCTCAGCCAAAGATCATGGAGTATTTTTATCAAGATTCGTGTTACATGTATAATCTTCAACTAAAGACAGTTAGTCAGAAGTCACCTTGCTGCATCTCGGCTCTTAACATCACCCCGGTCCCCGCACTGACTGTCTGCTTATTGATTTTGAAATGTTGTTATTTGACTTTTACGGCTGAGCCCTCCCTACATATCAAAGCTTTAATCTGCCTTTAAACCAGGATTCAGTCTGAGACTCTCTGGAACTTCACTGCTGCTCATTTCAAGGGCCTTTGCCTGAAACTTAGGAACGACCTGCCAGAGGAGATCAGACTCTTAGAATCAACTATGTTCATCATTTCCTTTAATTTTAATTTCAATTACAGTTCGCTCTGATGTGTTTGAGTGTTTGACACTGAACTCACTTTTTGACTTGTATACAAATGATTAAATATAAATAATCTTGTAGTTAAAGTGTACAAAGCCCATTATGAGCCAGAGCAAGCAGTTTTAACTGCCTACTCAATAGAAGTCTTAACCTTTATGTACAGATTACGGCCCCGTCCAGACGAATATGCGGCTTCACCGAATCCGATCTTTTTCTTAATAATTTTGAAAAAAATCTCTGTAAACACGGCATCGTTTCCAGAAATATCTACGTCCACACGGATCCACTGTTTGTGTGGCGCTGTCACACATAAACACTTGAGACAGAGAAGAAGACGGAAGTCCCCGCTGAAATTCAATAGAAGAAGAAGTCCCCCACTGTATTCAAACTCAAAGATGGGATTAAATGTTGACAGGGAGTCGTGTCAGAGTAACTGTGATTCGCAGCGTCCGAGCGACCTGACGGTAGTCGGCCGTTATTGTTGTTACGTCCATAGACTGTGTAGCTGCTGTAGCGCTGTGTGTCTCAGGTTACAATTAGAGCGGTGGGGGTATGATGTATGATGTCATCGTTTCAGAAAAAATCCATTTTGGCCATCCAGATGAAAACGCTGGGCTGGTGTTTTCAAATTTCCCCACTCTGGAACCCGTTTTCAAAAAAATGCCGTCTCCGTGTGGATGCAACGCCGATCCAATAAAGTATCCGGATTCGAAAAAAGAGATTTGTGTGGACGGGGCCTAAGGCCTCAATATATTGTATTTAAAGTATCTTCTAATGTTACATCTACATGAACGGCAAAGTAACTGGCCAGTTTTTCAAATGAAGTTCTTTCATTTGTTTTAAACCTGGAAGAATTCCAAACTAGATTATTCATGTGATTCCTGCAGAAATCAAACACATTAGTGATAATTCATGCATTGTGACTAGATGGTAAAATAGATGCATTTAAATAAAAAAATAAAAAATCAATTCAAATATTTTCTTGAAGCCGTCTTTTAGCCTGGAGCCTGCCAACAGCTCACATGAGTGAGAGTAAGTGAAAAGGAGGAACAAGAAGGCTGCACCTTTACTAATAATACTCAGCTGATTCATTTCACTGAAGAAACTCGGTTGTAATGTCCATGACAATGTGGCATCAAATGGTTTAACATTAAGGCTTCCTACTCCTACCTCCTGCCTCCCCGGTGGCAGAGCCTATTGTCTCCGCCACCGAGGGCTCTGCATGATGCAAATGACAAGCACTGTTGAACCGTGGCAAAGGAAGGAGAGGCTTTGAAGCAAAAGAAAGAGAAAAAAGAAAGGCAGGAAAACAAGAATGTCTGGCAAAGTGGGGCGTCCAAAGAGAAGTCAGTCAGGGAAGGAAAAAAAAGTAGAACACAGATGAAGGAGAGACAAAAAATGGGAGGTAGGTAGAGCGGAGATGTCAAGAAACACAAAGCAGACGAAGAGAAATGACAGGGTGAGAGACAGTCAAAGAAAAAAAAATATTCCCTTTCCCACAGAGCCATTTTCCTCTGGACTGAGTGGCTGTCCAGTTGTGCACACACACACACACACACACACCAAAAACACCTTCTCTGGCTATAACTACCTGACAAAACACAGAGGTAGCACAGAGCGCAGGCAGCCTGTTAGCGCAGAGATATCAAAATGCCAGCCTGGTGAATCCGCTCTTATGTGAGAGGTCCTGAAAGCACCGCTTCTCTTCTGAGTCACATAGAACCAGGTCTGTGGAGTGGGACTGCCAAAAGAGAAAGCTAAAGAAAGAGGATGGCGTTCGGCGGGAGAAGACACCAGAAACAAACGGCGGAGGCGGTGTGTCTGTGTGTGTGTGTGTGTGTGAGAGAAACGGCGTGACACGTGGATTCCCACTGGGAGGCTCTCAAAGGCTTCGTAGGAACTGAAGTCTATTAACAAAAGTAGAAGCGCACTCACAGTTTAGCGCTCACAACGTTTCCATGAGCATACAGTGCAAGAGAGGAAATCACAGCAGTGTAGAGTTGGCACCAAAGGAATGTATACAACAACCAAGAGACGTCATTCTGAATCTTCTGTTATTTGAATTCAACCTTCTCTGTAGTTTTTTCATTTTTGGCAACTTCCAGTTGTTGCTTTTTCCACAACAGTTATTGATTCTAGGTGAAGAACAGACATAGTTGGGTTACAAAGGAGCAGACGATGTGATCAACCTGCACTAGTCAACAAAACAGAAAAGAAACTAATTCATATAGAAAAACACAACCTGTGATAATGTGAAGAGATTAGGGTGCAGAGTTCAACTTCCTTTAAAGGGATAGTTTGACATTTGGGCAAATTGGCCCATTGCCATAATCCCATTGCTTGTCGGTCCAAGCTATTTTTAGAACGGCGGAGCAGAGCCGTGAGCTGCTCAGAGCTACGCTACGGAGGTAAATGGGATTTCTTGGTTTACCTCATCAAACTCATCAAATACACAACCCAACAACTCAAAAACGCTGTCGTGGAGACGTTGTGACCACCACGCTATGAGATAATAATGGAACGTTATGAGACGGAGCCATTTTCGAGGTAAATTCATGCAAAACCACTGATGCGCGGCGCGTTCAGGGACAGTTTTTCAGCAAGCAGACTCTGTATTTACCTGGAAAATGGCTCAGTTTCGTAAGGTTCCATTATTATCTCATAGCGTGGTGGTTGTGCAGGTCACAACTTGTCCACAAAATCGTTTTGGAGTTTGGGGATTTTGTATTTGATGAGTTTGATGAGGGAAACCAAGAAATTCCTTTAGCCTCCATAAAAATAGCTAACGCCGACACTAGGGATTATGGCAATGGGCCAATTTGCCAAAATGTTGAACTATCCCTTTAAAGGAAGTTGAACTCTGCACCCTAATCTCTTTACATTATCACAGGTTGTGTTTTTCTATATGAATTAGTTTCTTTTCTCTTTTGTTGACTAGTGCAGGTTGATCACATCGTCCTCTGACAGAATCAGTGCCAGCATGTGGACGTCCCTCAGAGGGCCATTATCTTCCTACAAGTGCTGAAGCATTGGACTGCTGGTATTTATAATATGTGCGCTCTCTGGAGGGTCTATCTTCTTTAGCACTTTATCTTTTATTAATGTGACAGTGGTGGTCCTGTCACTATGCCTCCAGTTGATCATGTGCCCTGGCTACTTGGCCAAGGGGATGTCCCTTTGGCCAAGTGGTTAGCGCACATGACTGTTATCCGGGAGGTGTGGGTTCAATCCCCGCCTGGGCCCTCTTCACCTTGCCACATCAAGATATTACAATAGCAAGCGATACCTGAGAAAAAGTCTGGGAAAGGTTGTCCAGAATCGTCCACATGACCAGATACAATCACCTTTGACCCCTGTGCTTTTTTATTTGACCACTCCCAGTGTTACTCAGTGTTTTTACTGTTTCCCTTTGATTGCTCTGTTTTTAGTTTCTGGTTTATTTAAACTTTTAGCATATTCTAATTTTATCTTTAATATTTTATCATGATTTTTTTTAAATCAGATTTCCACTTCCAACCTTTTATTTTCTTAATCCCAATATTTGTAGAGGTCTGACCCATTGACTTGCCCGCCCTGTCAACCTTTAAACACATCCATATTGTGTTCCTGTGGAAGCTGTTAAATTATACAATTGGAAGCAAACTGACAGGTGAAAATATTATGAGGATCTGAGTTGTCTGTCTCAAAGGATTTCCCAGCAGACACTTGCTGCACCAAAGAAGAGCACTTGTTCTGTAAGTGCACTCAAAGCTGAATAATATCTCTGCCACCTGTTAACACTATAGGCCCAATGCATAAAAAAATCATTCATATAGAGTGCACTTTGTTTTCTTTATCCTCTTAACTTTCCATTGTCCTCACAGCATGTCTTCTTCCTCTCTGCTGTTGTTTTCTCTGTGGGGTCAAAAAAGCAACGTCCACACTGCATTTTCATTTTAAAACAAAGTATGTGTGATCGTTTCCAAAGATCCCCAAGGTCATCATCCAGACCTGAACACACCCATACAGCATTCAGACTAAAACAGGGTCAGCAATGCTTCCAAAAAGATCATTTTCTGGTACACTAAAACTCTGCAGGAAAGGGAGATGAAACAAAAGGGATGTTTTTTCACAAAATAATGCAGTAGTGTCAACGTAGAATGTCAGATTTGATGCAGGAACACCTGTATATGACATTGCGCTCTGTGTCAGATCATGAGACGTTGAAAGTGGCTCTTGTAGTACTGGCAGCAGATTGTTGTGGCAGGATCGTTGCACTTTGTAGCTTCCATTCAAAACCACGCAGGCTGGGACAGATGGGCTAATGCTCGTAATTCTCTTGCTGTACTTTACTGTTTGACTGACGTAAGAACTTAACAGAAAATAAACAAACACTGATAACCAAATGTGCTAGCTCTAAAAGTTATCTGATCTAAATTAGACACATCATTTAACAGGAATAAATGATCAATGAACATACCTTGTTGCCAAGCTAATCTCCTGTTACAGCTGACTCTTCTTAGTTCTCTTGCTTATTCCTCTCCCTGTGTTTCTCCTTTAACAAATTATAAATGCAAACTCTGCACATGATGGACATCTGTGTCATTACACTACAGCGATAGCGTTGCCAAGCATCAAAGAAAGAGAAGTCATTGTTATCTGTTGTTAGGTTTTATATTGCTTGCTGTGAATGTATTTTAACTGTGAGTGGTGGGAAGGGTTCTGTGAAGAAATCTGGCTGCAATTCATCTTTAAAAACTTCACAGATTTTTGAGGAATGTATTTGCAAGAGTTCAAGCAAGTGAAAATGTCTGGCTTGTGTGTGTGTGTGTGTGTCTTTATCACACAGTGTTGTCATCACATGCCCGTCAAAGCGCAGGGTGTGATGGGACCACCAGCAGCAGACACAGTCAGCACAATGCCTTCCCAACACAAACCTGCTGATCCAATTACACCAAACCCAAAAAGATGGCAACTTTACTTCAATGCCAACGACTTATCACTTCACACCTCACTCCAGTCTGACTTGGAGACGCTGCATGTCCAGAGACATAAGACTTTCCTATAGTTTACATATTTATAAATCTAGCCACATGATGTCCACACCTTTTTTTTATAATCATTCTTCTTCCTTGGCCTCTCCTTTGGTCTCTGGGGCTGCACACACACACATACACACTCACACAGCTTCAGGCTGAGGCGGTGTGTGTTTGGGAATCTGTAAGACAGCCACGGTTCTGTCTGTGAGTGTTGTAGTTTCAGATCAGAGGAACGATGCTGGCCCTCCCCTCCCCTGTCAGCTCAGGAGAAACATGATGTTTCAGTCAGTCTGAAAACAGACATGGTTTGGTTTCACTCCTTTTTTTCAGTCTTTCCAATGTTCCTGTGGCTTCTCTGTGAAAAGGTGGATAGGGGATAATACTAGGTGTGACTACTGTAAATCCAGGCCAAAGATGCAAAACATTCACTTTATATAATTGCTTGTTTTTTTGGGGGGTTTTTTTAAGATTATGTCAACATAAGTGAAAGCCAGTTCACTGGTGCCCATCATATTAAAATCCAGGAACAAACAAGAAAGTAAACTGGAGATCACTCTGCCAGTGCTGCAGAGCTGTGGCTGCAGTTGTAAGCTGGACTGTGAGGAGACCCACCAGATGGAAGCCCTCCCTGAAAAAGAAACACACGGCAACAGGCCTCGATTCTGCAGACAGGCTCTGAACACATTCAAGGATTTTGACAAAATACTTGCATTGAAAGAGCAATGAAGGGACGACTACACAACTACATTTACTGCACTGCAACAACCAGATGTGTCAATGCAAATTTCTCTGACTGACTTACTGACTGACTGACTGAGTGATCAAGTAACACCACTGGCTGGACAGCAAAGTGTTGGAGTTTACACACAGTCTAGATGACCACTGCAAGATCTGTTTCTTCTATGATGTCAGTAAAGCAACGTAAATGCAAAATGCAACGTCCTCTCTCCCATGGACACCCAGCGACTCTGGGAATGGAGCAGTGGGGGGCATGGACGCTGGGCTTCTGCATGATGATCTGTCTAAAGCCTGAATCCTCTTTTGATCAACAGCGATTTTGAAACATATACAGCCACCAGAGGACTGTCGAGTTCAGTCCCATTGTGGATTTTGCAAGTGAAGGCAAGAGACCAACTGCAGCTCATTTCTTGGTATTTGCTTGGTGATACAGCTCATTACCATTGTACATACCATACACAGAAGATAAAACACTATTATAGCATTCACTTGATTGAGTTTATCATTCTCACTCTTCCTTGTTCTAGTTTAATGTAGCCTTGTTACTATGTTCATTCAGTCATAGGCTGGTTCAGGGGTGGGTGGTGATGGGTGGTGGTGGGGGGGGGGGGGGGGTTCACCACTGATCACCTACTTAGCATATTGTAGCTAATTATAATTTTTATTATAATTATCACTATAGCATCACTATATACATTATACATTATAAATACTCTTGAGGTCATGTGACTTAGAGGGGAATCAATGACATAGCATCTAACATAGTGTGTGAGTGTGTGTCTATGTGTGTAACTGGGTGTTATATTTTTAATACCTCCGTACAAAGGCCAAGCCAGTGAGGGCTACTCTAGAGGATTATCCAAACCCTGAGCTAGGGCGAGAGGAGGAACAGGAGAGGATGATGGGAGGGAAACTGTTCTAATTACAGCACAACACAATTGGCTTACTGTTTTTTCCCCCCATACTTGCTCACTCTTTCTTCTGATACACACAGAGTAACCAGATTTTTTTACGCAGCCATTTCTGTGCTCATGGGCTTTTTTGCAGAGTTCTGAATGCTGCAGACGATGCATTTTGAGGTGCATTTTCAGTGATCCAGGCTAGTGAAAAGAAAATCAGCCTCCTGAACTCAGCTGCTTCAGAAAGTAGGTGTTTGTGTTAGTTTTCAGTCACTAGCTCAGATCCAAACAGTGACCCCACAACAGTGCAGTTACATTTCTCTCAACGTTAAAGTTTGGGGTTGGGGATCTTATTCTTTGTGCATTTTTTCTACTGAATTGCTTGAAGTCCCTACACCCTGATTGCAACCAAGTAATTTAATGCTTTTTCACAAACATGATAAAAGTTAAGTCACCTGTGGAACGAACAAGCCTGGAAAAACACCATCCAATCATGTTGAATGCAACATTCTCGATGATTGGATTGCGATGTGTCAATCAAGCTGCCATCTCTGTCCCTCCCTCTCTCCTCTGCGTACCATTCTACCGCATTGATCGCATGCACAATCTTCAACCATGGAAAAGACAAAGCCAGTGGGGTCTGGTGCGGGCGCAAGTGGCTCTAAGCTGGATGCCGCCCCATGTTTATTCTGATGCCAGGTGTCCCCGGTTACGTGAATAAGCCATGAGAAAAAGCTGGGCAGACCTTTCCTGCATGTCATTCCCCTCTCTCTGCCTCCCCCTTTCCTGTCTATCTCTACTAATCTATCAAATAAAGGCATCAAACGCCAAAAAATATACTTAAAAAGAAAAAAAAAGAAAAGACAAAGCCAGTACACTGCAGTCTGGTAGGGGACAATGTAGCTCTAAGCTGGATGTTGGGTGGTTTATATTGATGCCAGGTGTTTTTTTCTGTTCCATGAATAAGCCATGAGAAAAAGCTGGAGGAAAGCAGCAAGCGGCAATGTTGTGCCGTATCACACCATGAAGGCGATACTTTGCGACCCACGGTAATGACCCATGATGTGACATACAATCAATCAACATTCAAAAAACCTAGAAGATAAGTACTCTTTAATTTGTGAAGAAATACTGTCCTTTATCCCCCCCAACCCAGTGACCTTTGACTCTGAGGTTGCCAGGTAAACTGCAGCAAATGACTAAAACACAAGTTGTGTTTGTCCCATAGCCTGTAGGCGTGTTCTCTGAGTGATACAAATATTGATTGGAGCTCAAGATAAAGTTAGGCTACCTGTTTCCCATGCTTTTTAATCACTTCATCAACCTGATTCATCTTAAGCAAGGGACATTTTTTTCCCCTCTAATATAACATTTCAAATCTTTCCTCGGGCCTGCAGAAACCGGAGTTCCTCTTTTTGCAGACGATGTGATGGTATTTCTTTCATTTGAAGCACATTTCAAGGAGCACAACAGGTGGATTTGTGCAGTGGTACACATTTTGGATTGTTGTGTTGTTGGGATGGGGGGTCCCAGACATGCCAGCTCTTATTTATGGTCTTGAGAATTCAGTAGTGGCTGATGGAATAAGACAGAGACAGAACTGAGGCTCCACAGTGAAAGGACCTGGTAAAAGTGGTTGGGGTACATACACTCAGCTGGGAGGACACCCCAGGACAAATGTGTCTCAGCTGGCTCTGTTTTTACATTAACTTTCTCAATTGTGCTTGAAGTTACCATTCGACACAGTGACAGATTCATATATGTGCGACATAGGCAGTTGCCCAGATATGAAAATATATCAGCGGCTCAATAGACTGTAGCACAGCACTCAACCAGTGGTGGGAATGTCAGTCAGTAACAGTTGTTATCAGGCTGGGTCTATAGTGTTTCCATTCAGTCAAAGATGTATTTTAAACATTTTTGAATCAGCAGTAATTATTAGTGAAATGTCTGTATCCAATTCAGTCCATAATAATTTATGTAAATAGGAATTTGCAATTCCCTGGTTTATTCTGAGCGCTGCACTCACTTCCTCCCTCCAACCCCTCCCCTCCGTCTCCTCCGCTCTCACTCTCCCTTTGAGTCTCAGTTCCATCATTATCCGTCACTCTCACTTGCTCTCTCACTGGAACTGTCAAATCCTCCACTCTCTTGCCTTTGTCACTTCACTTCACTGATCACTCTTTCACGCATCCATTTTTCTGGCTTTTCATTTCTAATTCACTGACCCACCCAATCACTGAGTCCCCTCCTCGTTTGCCTCTCTGCCCTCATTGAAGCCCCTCACTAAACCCAGTGCCCTCCTCCCACGTCTCTCCTCCTCTCTCTGTCTCTCCATCCCCTATCATCAGGAGAGAGCTGAACGGATATGGGTGCCAGTGCTAGTCACCGTGCGGTCGTCAGAGTGTGAGTGACTCAAATAGTGCCTGCATGTGACTTAATGTTTGTCTTTTTTGACTTATTTGTGCGTGCATGCGGGTTTGCGCGCACATGAGTGTGTGTTTGCTTTTTCAGATGGAGCTCTTGGCAGTCTGTTTCATCCTTCCTGTTTGAAGCTCGTGCATAAGAAGTGGGCCATGTTTCCAGGATTGAATTGCTGCTGTAAATACTGGAATCTAGGGTGGGCCTGAACATCTGTACTCACTGATTCCCAGGCTCATAAACCCTAAATAATCCAAAGGAAATTGTTTATGGCTTTTTCAGTGACAAGCAAATGATTTGAGCGACAAGCAATTACTTGATAGCTGATAGTCACTATTCCTTTATCACTATCTCATGAAGTGAAGGTTTATATTTGACTTTTGCAATCTGGCAAACATTTGAAACTAAAGTTTATTTACAGTAATGGTGGGGTTCTTAACAATGAATTACATTCCTGTGTATAGCTGAATCATAGAACCAAAAGAAGATATATCGGTTTTAAGAACCAACAAGCATCTCTCTCTGACTTCTCTCTGGAGCTCTGATGACAACAGGTCGGTGAGCCAGTCAGAAAAGAGAAGGCTGTTATCAGGATTGGCTCAAGGTAAGAACCTACAATACACAACACACACAGGTGACGAAATCAGGCATAGGTGTGTATAGGCAAGCTCAGCCCAGAGACAAATCTAAAAGTCAAAGTACACAGGCTGGAACGCTCGGAGCAATGAGAAGACAATCTGACAGAGAACACTGGGGAGGGATGAGTATGAAAGGGGGGAGACAAGACACAGGTGGGACACATGGGGGTGGGCCAGTGATTGCACAGGTGGGAGGTAAAAATGGAGAAAGATAAATGTTTCCTTGAGAGTTGGATGTGGGGTCCAGGTGGGTGTTGCTTGGGGCACGGAGCAGTGACTGTTTCATTGTGACATCACAAAGTTAGAGAGGTCCTGTCGGTTGATTTCAAGGTTCAGTTTCAGTTCTGAGGCTTTTCACAGTATTACTAATATAGAAACCTGATTTATAATGGCAGCACACATGGTTGAAGTACTGTAAATGTTCTGTGAATTTATGTTGCTGCAATTTCGAAACCAAAGAATGAACGTTGATGTACTACATGATATAGTAGGCTACAACAGTATAACTTGACAGTAGATGGTTTTGCATTGACATTCCTGGGAGTTTCATTCAGGTATTAAGGCAGCTACAAGGATGGGACTGTGGACTGGACACATCAATGGCCGATAGGAAGTGCAGGGACACCATGTCGAGCCTTTATCTGATAAAGATCTCAACAAAATAAAAAAAACGTCCTTACTGAATGAAATAAAATAAAAAGTGATCGTTCCACCCCGCAAAATAACAGGAGGAACGTTCCCTTGAGCTACTGCAGGAGACACACAAGCCTCACACAGGGATCTGCTCGTGTCTAAATATCACAGCAGAGGCATTCACACAACACTCATTCATATTTAAACAGTCCATTGCCTCTCGATTCTCTCCCTCTTGCAGTTGAACATCCACAGCTGAAGTCAGTTTTTTTCTTTAAGTTCAACAAAAGCACACCATGAAATTGTTAGAAGTGGGTTTAGTAGATGCAGAGGGCGATATGATGATTCTCTCCAAACTCTGCTGGAATATTATGAAATATATCTGAGGGTGCACAGCATCCACACATACTGGCACACCCACAAAGCATCGTCTCTGACCCCTCTCTCCATGACACATCAAAAGGAAACAGATTATATCTCTCGTGTCCTGATGGAGAAAACACAGCAGCTCCATCTATATTTTAAAGCCAAGAAGCCCTAGCAAAACTGTTAGCTGAAACGATGCTTGTTAGGGAGGCCTGGAGTGTTGTACAACTTTAAAATCCTTGTATAATTAAGAGCCACTCAGCAATTCACACGATGGCTCGCTTGACTACCGCTAATTGCGAGCGGTTTTTCGAGGTCCTTTTGCACCGTGTTTGGAAAAGGGGAGCGACAGGGTGAAAGAGATGGATGAGGTGGGTGAAGCAGAGTGCGCTGAGGAGAGGCTGACAGATATCACGTCGGTGTCACTGGTTGAGTATCTGCAGGGTTTTGTTTTTACTGCTGATGAAATCTGATTAATAACAGCCTATTCACAGAGGCGTCTGTTTGACTCCTTTGCAAAAATGTTTTGGTCACACTTCATTTTAAGCCTCTGAAGTTCTGAGTTCTCCAAAGATACTGAGTTAAGAGCTGTCTACGACGTACGAGTGCAGGGCTAGTGTCTTCGGATTAGCACAAGGATGAGCTGAGGAGGAGCCAGTTACAACACTGTTAGACTGAAGTGTAACCCAGAATGAAAACCCGGCAATTGAAGAGAAAGCATGTTCGGTAAAATCTTTAATATCATATTGTACCGGCCATCTCAACGGCCAATCAGAAGCTACGCAGCTCATGGTGAAGCATAGTACAGGCGGGTTTCTTTCCAGTTGCTTTTTTGACTTCAGCCTGTCAAGGGCTACGGGATGAAAAGAGAAAAGAAATCCTCAAATTATACTGTGAATAAAAGTCAAGTAAAGCCACCTCACCTGCCCACTGCGAGGACGGTGTCGTGTGGTCTGTCGCCCCGAAACAAAATGTATCAGCTAACCTCCTCCCTTCCATCTTGTTAGCAGTTGCCAGCCTCCGATAGCTTTGAAACACAGGGCCCTAACCACTTTAAATTATTTTAAGGGGTTACAAAAGCAACATGGTCAAGTCTGAGGTTTAATGCCATGAATGCCATGAATATACAAGGACCCCTGTCAGTGTAATACCATACCATATAAAAATACATGGCCGGATGTATTTCAATAACTTACGATTACACCGACACATGATTGGATGTCATTTCCAATATTATGGACATTAATCTGCTGCTCTGCTGGTCTCCGCTCATCGAATACAGCTTCGACAAGATGGAACTTCAAAGTGGAAACTGATGACAACCCACTTTTACCAGCCCATGGTTTTCACTGACTGGAGCACTGACATTTAACTAAATATTGTGAAAATTTGACACCTATGACTTCCTCAGGTGCCGAGCTGGACTTCATTCTAATGTGTGTTTGATAAAGGAAGTAGGGGAAGACAGTATGGATCCCAAAATCTGCAGCTTGTTCATGGAACCATTGAAACTTCACTCTGTGATGAAAACTTCATTATGTCAGTACTTTTTTTGCAGACTAGGACCAAATATAACTAATTAATAACATGTTTTGGCTGGTGTATACTTTAGGTTGGGTTGTATTCACATTCAAGCTGTCTGACAAATGTCCACACAGAAGATGTATCATGGCATATATCTATGTTTTAGACCATATTTCTATACATGATGGGTATGACACATAGATGACCCTTGTAGATGACTTTTTTACTGGGTTTTTGTCAGTTTTGTAGTTTTTCTGTTTGTCCAACCAACGTTTTCAAAGTTTTATGTATGAACAGTCAGGTACAAAAGCCTGAGGGCACTTCCCAAATGAGACTTTAGACTCCATTGTCTGTGTATGTCATGTGTTAAAAAAAACTGTCTCTTAATCCCAAATACTAAAGCAAAGCATGTGGACATGTGGAGCTCAATGCACAACAAAAACAACAACCACAACAATGACAGGTAAACACATGAGAATACATCACAAAGTAATAGAGGCTTCTGAGGAAACAGGTGCATATAAATAGTTCTAAAGTGAGAGTGTGGTGAAATGTATACTTTTATCGAATAATGGTTAACGACTAACTTAAAGGTGTACAGAAAAGAAAACTGAAGTTTAGCCCACTCTGGGTCATAAAATGAATGTAAAAACTCATCTAACAGACGTTGTAGGCCAAACTTTGTGCAAAATTCTATTTTGGAGTAAATCCGGGATGAAAGTGTTGTATTTTTTTTCCGCATTGGACAATGCAGGCGCTCGGATTGTACGTCAGCCTGCTTACGATTCAAAAGCCACTGATATTGGATCTGTCGTCTGTCATTCAAACGTCTGAAACACGCACACACACACGGAGCTCGGACTCGCCCCAAGCTTTGAATATCCTGCCCGCTCGATAACGACCAATCAAATCCGCGTTCCTCACTCGGGTAAAGTCGTGTTGCAGCTCGGCACAACTCGGCGCGACAGACGGGACAAACGGCCATTTCTGTACAGCTTTAATGTTAACTTGTAGGTTATTAAAGGGTTAACACTTGCACCCCATGGCCCCATCTGATTGCAGAACATGCCTAAAATGGGTTAAATTTTTACATATTTGTTTAGTTTGTTTTTTTTGCAATCTTTGACTGCTTACCTTCCTGAAGGTGGAGGGACGTATATACATTGTAGGGAGTTAAAACTGATCTTATTTGAAAGAAGAGAATGTCCTGATGTGTTTTGGGTTTGTAGGTACAGGGGCACTTCTATATTCTCTCTTCTATTGTTGCAGTCGCTCACACAATATGTATTGGTAGGGAGGTGCAGCTGTTGCATCCCAGACAATATAAGGTCGATCCGCCACCCTTGAGTCTACTCAGTACATAAAACCTCAGTTATAATCTTCTTTTCATGTGCTCAGTAACAATAAGAAAATCGTATTTCTCAGTAATTCCATCATCTCATTTGAAACTCTTGAACAAAAAAAGATTCATTACTCCAATTGTGAGTCATGCCACATCATGCAGAACAATCAGAGGCATTGATTGAAGCAACAGAATAATTAAGCCCTTCTCTGGCGGATTAAAGATGCTCTGCTTCCTACAGATCAATTACATCTCTTGAAATATCAAAGCCGCTGGAGCTGACGGAGCCGGCCATAGCTGCTTCGTCTGCCCGCTGCTTTTCATCCAAAATGCGGTATGAATATGGATTGTTGGGAGAGAGGGGCGAGGCATCGCCCCACTCAACTGGGTAATGATTTTGCAGCAGCATTGGTATGGGTGGAGAACAGCTGAGCTGCTCAACACAGTGAAGCTGGCCACTGAGCATGCAGGTGGTGTGTGTGCAGGCTGTGGTCATACATGTAATCTCATTCAGCTGGTCAGAGGGAGTGCCATGAAAGATGTATGACCCTCCACAACAGTCAAGGACCAGCACTTAGAGAAATTCAAACGCAGGGACATAGATTCACAAGCAGAGCTACAGCATGAGTAGAGCTGTCCCACAGGGTCATGGGCCAATGTCATCACTCCCAGTTCTGCAGCTGACGCTGTTTGATTGATCACAATTTTTTCAAAAGATGAAATATTGCTGTATTTTACAAGATTTAAACAACTATACAGATTTTTTTTCCAGCTGGCAATGGATTTTCATATATTGGTGGCGGATAGCGCTCACTTTTGAATCATCCAGAACACACAATATGAAACATCCAAATGCCTCCATACTGCTCGTCTGTACTGACCCAAGTGTCCTGAAGCCGCCACATGCGAAAACTTCATGTGATCTCTGTTTTTAGCCTTGTTGTAGCAGTAGCTGCCAGTGGCTCTGTTGATGTGTGTGCACATGCGTGAGAAGAACATCTCACAGCAAGTCTCAGACATCTTGCCAGCCAGACCCATCCTCCAGAACTCTGCTCTCCGATCCCTTCCTTGGCATGATGGTGAGTTGAAAATCATGAAATATCAATTTTAGGTGAAGTATCCCTTGGGTGTTGGTCAGGTTGTTGGTCAGGGGACATGCATTCAGTGAATACGGAGTTTGTCCTGGACCGACTCTGCCCGTGACTGGGTCAAACCTTCTGCCATTGGTGGTTTGATCCCAGAAGAGTGGGAAATTCAAACAATTGGCTCACCAGTGTGACGGTGAGTAGGAAACACTCACCGTGGGTCACGGCGGCATTTCAGATGTACGGCAGCTTCAGGAAAACAACTTGTCTTATTCCCTACGAAGCCTGTGATGTGATTTCTTTACCAAGGATAAAAGGAGGTATCAATGAAATACATGGATCAAAATACTGCGATGATGTGAGTGTGTGTCTAGGCCATAGACTGTAAAAAGAATGGACGTAACATCCGTGACGTCACCCACTGGTTTTGTGGAGTCGTTTTTGTGACTCAAATATGGCGGCCTGAACAGCGCCATGTTGGATTGGCCGGCTGAGAACCCGCCCACTGGGCTCGAAGCAGCCTGTCTCTGGACCTGTCACTGAACGTTTCCGCGCCCTGATTGGCCAGAATCTTAACCTAATAACAGTAAAATGGTAGAGTTAAAAAAAAAATTCACCCCCCTCAGAGTGTGTGCAGGGGTAGAAACTATCGATTGAGACCAAAAAAGTAAAAAAAAATATATGTTTTTTTAAGCTGTAAAGTCAGCTATTTTAACATGGCAGTCAATGGAGAGTTGCTCCCTTCTGACACCAGCCCCCAGAGGAAGAAGAGGGGATTGCAGTTTTTTGAACGTGGAAGTGAGCTTCACTTCTCAGACCGACAACTGCCCCCTTGGTCTAGGCCTGTAATATTGCAATGAGTTTTATGTGTGTCTGTGTAATGAGCAAAAAGTAGCCTGGCACATTATAATTCTTGTTGGTGTGTTGTTTTTTGTAACTGATTTTTTTTAAAGGGGGGTTGTATGATCTACAAATAGCCCCTAAGTACTATAATTGCAGTAGAAGACTCTCTGCACTCCTCCCGTTAGCAACGCCAGCCCATAGCCCTGCCCAGAGATTTACAACATTGTGAATGGACCCAAAGAAACGGCTTACTTTCGTGGCCTAAAAGAGGTTTTACCTGAAAAAAGAATACACAGTTCCATTTTTCCCTATAATATATTTTTTTCCAGCCCCTAAAAGTGCAGGAAAAACACAGTTTTTATTTGGAGCTAACCAACTGCTGATTGGTGGGCGCTAACCCTGGGCGGAGGGATACGTGAGTTGGTTAGGTCCAAATAAAAACTGTGTTTTTCCTGCACTTTGAAGGGCTGGAAAAAATTGCTAACATTGCTAACGGGAGGAGTGCAGAGAGTCTTCTACTGCAATTAAAGTACTTAGGGGCTATTTGTAGATCATACAACCACACTTTAAAAAAAATGCTACTATCCCTTAAATATATGTGCGCAAATTTTTTTCAGGTGACGTCATAAACAATGTATGCTCACTAAAAAGAACCCCACTACACCGCTCATGTAACTTATGAATGAATAATTGTAAATACCAGTACCATACCAATACCATTGTACAAGAAGCCACAGATGAGTGCACAACTTTTGACCAGACCTGGAGGTTTGGGTAGGTGTCTAGGAAATGGATGTAGGTCAAGGTGATGTCATTCAAAGTGATGCAATAGGTTTAAAAAGACAGATGCTGAGGCTTGTGGTGCTCAAGTTAGTTTTCCAGAAGCTGAATCTCTGACTATTGTCTGGACCTGCCCTTCACAGATGCAGCACACACCATTAGAAAGCCTTCTGCTATACTGCTACTGGAAACACTACCGAACATCATCAACACACCGACTGTCTGTGTATTTCTGGACTCAGACATCAGCTCAACTGGACATCACACAGCCTCTATACTTCCTGTCACACTGTGATCCCTACTGCACTGAAGCTCACTGATGTTCTTCACTTGAAAGCCACTTTGAATGAAAGTGTTTGTGTAAATGTGTCTCTGAGGGATTTGTGTTATTATGAATTTGCCTGATGCCTGTGAGACACATGATGAACACCACAACCAAATCACCATGGCACCAAAGACTCCTGTTGAAACAAGCTTTCAGACAATCTCTGCATATGGATGATATCAATAAAACTTGCTTTACTGACTTCACTACAACTGCAGAGACCATGTAGAGATCCAGGTGTGAGTATAAAAAAGCTCCAAAGTATCATATCTATAATACTGAACTTTATATGTCCCTGTTGCATCGTATCACACAACAGTGCAGCGTAGTGTAGATAAGTGTACAATGTTAATAATAGTCTATATTAAGTATCAGTTTCATTTATTTAACATAGCCTATTCTGAGCCTATGTTGAGTTTCATTACATACACTTGAATTTAAAATCTCTATTGAGACAGTGAAAGTAATTTGACATATCTGAGCATTTTATAAAACAGTAACACAGAAGTTACTTTTCCTAGTAATGTAATGTAGTAACTCAGTGACTAAGTCAGTTACTGTCAGTCACTTTTTGGGGAAAGTATCAAGTTACTTTTCAAAAGTAATATGCCTAACACTGCATGTGTTACACCAGCATCAGGCAAATCCATAGTAACACAATCCCTCGGAGATACATTCAGTCATTTGGTAGACTCATTCACATTCATTCAAAGCAGCAGCTTTACACAGCTCTATAGCGAGCTGCAGTTCAGTTGCTGTGCTTCATAGCTCTTTGTTTTCAGCTGCAACACTGAGCTTTAAAAACCCAGATTAGACTGGCTGCTGTGCATCCATCACCAAGCAGACAATTAGCAGTTAGCTGGTGAGCACAGTGGAGCATTCATCAGCTATAGGTAAGACAGAGTGCAGGAGAGACCAGAGGGGAACTGAACTTAGATTTGTGAAGGTTGGCAAGAAACTCAACCCCAAATGAATGATGATGTAACTTTGTAACTGCTTGATGTGTAAATAAGCCATCTGTTGCCTCATTCACCGGGAGCTTTAACCTCTCCGTTTGTCAGTGCATAAGCTCATACCCATAGAGGAGGGAGAGGTATATTTCACTGCAGAAGCCCATGAAGCTGCAGACCACCATTGTAGCGGGCAGCCTCCAGGTGTGAACACAGTGTTTCTACTGAGAAACAGAGCTGGACTCTTTGAATACATGAAGATTTAAAAAGAAAGCATTTTTTTCTTCAGCGTAACTAACTATAGATCGATTTCTTGCATGGGAAAGTCGCTGGCAGCTGATAAAGGTAGACTTTAGAGACAGAGATAAGTCCCACACACACACACAAGGAACTCCTGTCACACTCACACGCTCACCTTGACTGGAGGCCTGTTTCACAGCATACCAGAGATGCTACAGTAATAACATGTCCTCGGAGACTGATGGGACGCTCAGCGCTCTTACACAAAGGAACAGATGCTGCTGATCTGTTTCCCTCTGGCTGGCTTGTTTCTGGTTGTAGCCATTCATCTGGGCCGTTTTTGGACTGACGCGCCGTCTCACCAGCAGTGCGCTGTAATGTGACCTTTACATGCCCCATTACACTCCAGTTCACATGTCATCAGTGATGACTTGTCATCAGGCATCAACTGATACCAAGTCAGTTCAAAGCTTGCTTATCGTTTGGATGACAGCGAGTCAATAGTTTGTGATGGAACATTTTGAAGGTTTGAGATAAATCCAGTGTTTAACCTCGTTACACATCCATATCTTTTGTTTTAGATGAAACATGCCTGAACGTTCCACCTTGAACTGAAGTGAAGGTGTGACAGCCTCACTTACAGATTTAAAACAGTCAGGGTTTCATACATCACAAACATAAAGAGCCAGTCCTGTCAATGACGGGGGGCGGGGCTTGAGTCAGTACAACTGCTAACTGTGCCACTACCAACTACAAGC
Source organism: Decapterus maruadsi (assembly GCA_030347415.2). Classification (NCBI taxonomy): domain Eukaryota; kingdom Metazoa; phylum Chordata; class Actinopteri; order Carangiformes; family Carangidae; genus Decapterus; species Decapterus maruadsi. Next base: position 436,287 of record CM064902.1, on the reverse strand, counting down.
AAAAACATGAAAAAATATATATGCTAACAATGCTAACTGTCTGATGCATGTACTGGTCTTTGGTTCTGGGCTCAACAGATTCCTCATCAGAACCTGGGCTCAGTCTCTGAAAGTGGACCTACACTAGACCTCAGACAGTCCAGACCATCTCCTTGATCTTGGAGATGTTCAACTCTTGTTGCTCTCTAGACTCCATTACAAATTTAAGACCGACTACCAACAGATCAATATCCTGACAGCTGATCTTCTCCTTATGTGAGAACTATTTTTCACAAGCAGAACCTCTTTCTCCACTTGCTCTGGTCCACTACATCCAAAAAAAAGATTACATTGGCTGTTGTTAAGCTGACTGAAACATTTATCGTCTTCAACCAAACCAACCAAATCCTCCTCAACTGGATATGTTGCTATTCTAGCCATAGAGAGAAGTTTATTTTGCTGCAGAACTGAGAGAATCTTTTTCACACTAGAGAACATAGTGGTGGATAGTTCAACATTTTGGAAAATTGGCCCATTGCCATAATCCCAATAGTCATAGCAGTAGGTTATACCTTTATTTGTCAGTGTAAGTTATTTTTAGAACGGCAGAGCAGAGCCGTGAGCTGCTCAGAGCTACACTACGGCGGCTCATGAGATTTCTGTATTTCTCTCATCAAATTCATCAAATACACAATCCAACAACTCCACAACACTCTGGTGGAAACCAACCGAAACAAATCCAGTGTTGCCCGGTTTTCAACTGGAGGCGGGGAAAAAATACATTGGGTTGATTCTGCTTCTGTCCACAGAAGTTTGATTTTGCTTGTAAAAACAGCACTCTCTCTCTCACTCTTTTAAATAAATAAATAAATAGTTTAAATAAGTAAATAATTGAGGTAGTTTCATCATTTGGAAAATTGGCCGTCATTGCCTAATCCGGAAACAGAATAGTCGAGGTTTGATTCATCAGTACCTGGTTCAGTGACTGTAAGAAGTTTTTCGTTCTCAATATTGTTCAAGTTAATGGAAAGACGCCGATTCTGCGTAAAAGGTGAGATTATCATGGTTGTGTGTGTTTGGAATCTCAGTCAGCTGCTGCACGGCCAGGTCGCTCAGCACCACAGTTGTGTAAAGCAGCGAGGAGGAAAAGAGGAGGAGGAGGAGGGAGGGAGAGAGGGAAAGAGGGGAAAAAGAGAGGCTGGGAGAGGCACTCTGTGCATTTATGTTTTGTTTTGCAAGTAGTCCTCATACGGGTCATTTTTTATGTAAATAATTAAATATAGGCCTACACGGTTAAAAGTGCATCCTTTTATGTGCAGCTGTTTATTATTACTAATCTGGGCCTGGCGCTAGGATGCCAGAGGTTCTTGCAATTTGTGTAGCCTTGGTTGACAGCTATGAAGCTCTGGGTGGGTGTTCTGGCTCATGGGGTTTCTTGGTTTCCCTCATCAAACTCATCAAATACATAATCCCAAAACGTTGTGTTATTATCTCATAAAACGCTCTTGTGCTAAACAGATAATGCTCTAGCGTTTTTATTGGGCCAATTTGCCAAAAAATAAAAAGAAAAATACAAAGCTGTAAAGTCATGGCATTTGAGTTGTTGTTATTATTCAGATTCAGATTCTTTTCAGTGTCTCTCAGGACCAGTGTAAGAATAAACAGATAACGTAGCTTTTATTGCTTAAAATATTGGAAAAATACAAAGCTGTGATCAGTTAAAAGTTATAACATAACTGTATATTGTGGTCAGATGGAGCTTGTTTTAACTCTTGTAAATTACTATGCAAACGTAAATCTTTTTTTTTTGACATTTTTAATGAGTAGTGAAAGCTGCAGCATTTCCCTCTGACCTGTGAAGTACAGGAGACACGGAGCAACATGAAATGGAAATACCCCATAAAGTGGATCAAAAACTACTTTAGTGCGGAGTATAAAATATTCTCAGACTGTGTAATTTTACAGTGAAACAATAAATGTCCAGCTTTATTTTAATGATGATTTAATTATGGCTTCCTTTTGTACTGTACAGGTTTATTATCTTCAGTACACACAAACACACACTGCTGCTCCCTTTAGACTGCATCATGTTTACCTTGTATTTATGGCAGTGGTAATGAATTAAAACATGTGTTTTTGTGGTCACACTTTGCTCAGCCCACACTTTGCCCCTGAGAGCACAATTAAGGATTGAAGCTTTTTAATTGCACACTTGCAACCTCCTATTACAAGTTATTTGAGGCCACAAAGTCTGCCGTTGGTGCTGGTTCATGTGCTGAACATCTGCAGAGACAACAACTTAAACAACTAAACAAACTGAATCCATCGTCTTGGTGTCAACATCCTGCTCAATCTGCCTGGACTGTCTGCTGTAACAAAAACCCGCAATTCTGCTCATTTAAGACTGTGTGTGTCTGTGAATGTGTGTGTGTGTGTTTAGGCAAGGGAAAGCGGTGTGTGGCTTGGGTTACAGCAAAAGCCTGATTCTCTGGTAAGAGGAGCTCAGTCTTCCTTGCAGTGTGACAGGTTCCCACACCCTCCCATCAGCTCACTCTGGTTCTCACACACTCTGCAGCGTCTCAACGGCAGCGCTCAGGTAACAGCTACAGACTGTCGCTGCCTGGCTGCTGCAGGTCTCAGAGTGTCTGTGTACTTGAACCTGAAAAGCCATTTAAATACATTTTAAAAAAGAAGCAATCACATCAGCTCTTCATGCTGAGCTGCACAGACTCACTTGGGCGGTATTGAATGTGTGAGAATGAACAAATTTGGACTGAAAGTAATGTATTTCTCTTCTTGCTAACACCATTGCGCTCATTTTGTCCATAAATGGGACATTGGTTGAGTGAGTCACTAAAACCAAACTACTGAGGCATTAAATCATTAATTGTCACAGTCTGACAAGATTGATCGCATTGTTTCCACGAGGGGAAAGGCCATCGGAATCTTAAGGAAGAGATTTCCATCATCTGTTATGAAGTGAGGCTGTACTCATGTTTTATGTTGCTTTTTTTTACACCCTCAATTATACATGATTCAAAGTCTTAATTTAAACAAATGAAAATAAAAAATCCAGTGTAAAGTTGGACATTTTAAAGGGATAGTTCACCCAAAATTCAAATTTTGGGGGGTCCATTTGACCAATGGTTGTGAAGTCACACAAGATTTTCTCTGACACAGGAAGAGCAGTGAACTGAGACACTGGGAGCTTCCGCTACAAACAACCTTAAAATATAGACTTATTTAATTTTTTTTCAGAACAATTTCTCATGTCGGGGCTTCAATACAAGAGGGACATTATAGACGAGCAGTATGGAGGTATTTGGATGTTTTTTGGTGTGTCTTTTTGGACAAAGAAAAGTATCCATTCACAACCGTTATATGGACAGATACTGCTCCCGTGGACCCCAATTCCCAGCTCTTAGTCCACATAAGGGTGAGTAGATAATGAGTGAAATTTGAATTTCGGGTGAACTATCCCTTTATTATGGGTGTTTATGTTACTGTTGGATGCTCCAGAGAGCAGTTGCAGTTTTCAAGACTCGACATCATTTGCACCTGCACTACTCTACGTGTAAGAGGCAAAATGAAAACTAGTCTTCTGTTACTGATGCTAAATGTTACATAGAATAATAACTACACTTTCATGTGAAATGAACAAATGGCTACAGGCTTTTGGTAGGAGTCTAACACAATAGATCTCCACTGAGGAGTCTTTTATAAGGTTTCTTCTGCCCCACGTCTACTTCAGACAAAGAGTTCAGAGTTTCTATCAAGAGTTAATTAAACAGAATATTATACATTTCATCGCTATGTTACTGTGGGTTCTGTCTCTTTTTATAAATCAGCTTTTGTCACAATCTTGATTTAATTTCGTTCTTTCTTTCTTTGGTATATAAGTATAAGTAAGTATAAGTATATTTTTGGGGCTTTTTTCACCTTTGATGCACCTTTGATAGTGCATAGTGAGAGAGAAGGGGAATGACGTGCAGGAAAGGTCTGCCTGACGCGGGATTCGAACCGGGAACGCCTGCGTTGAGGACTGTAGCCTCTACATGGGGCGGAGCCTATGGAGCTCCAAATAAAGAAGTAGCCTGAAAGAACTGAAATAAAAATCACAAAGCCTGAACAGAAATACACACACACACACATTGTACCGGTGGCTAATGCTTGTGTGTGTGTGTGTGTCCTGTCCCACTTTAACGTCACTCTTAAGTTACAGGAATGGTTTGCAACGAAGAATAGTGATCGGGCTTGATTACTGCTTGTTCTTGCCAGTGGTGTGTTAGTGAAACACACACACTTACACACAATCCTCATTGTTCCTTCTAGTCACTATACACCTGGACACAGAAGGGGGGGGGGGTTCATCCAGTGAAGTGACCCTGCGGCAAACGCTACTCTGTATGTTCTGCGCGCAAAATAAAGCACATGCATATGCACAATTTCAAAGACAATCAGAGGAAGCACTCACACACTTGTGGAGGATCTAATTGAGCAGCATTGTGCTGCCTGACAGACACGCAGACACAATGGAGGATTGTTCTCTTTGTCACCAGTATTGCTCCATTCATTTGTGAGAGACGAGGTATTAAATCAAGAGAAAGAAGCTCAGAGACACAGAGCCATGGTGTAACACAAGCACTTAGAGATGATGTTAATGATAGAGCGGCTGCAGGAAGAGAAAGTCAAGGCAAACGTGGACTCTTCTTCATTTTAGAGCCGAGGCCCTCCGGCATTCTGTCACAAAAATATCCAGGCTGCAAAGGAAGTTGACTGATTTGATACACACAAATGATTAACTTGACTTCCTGTTGAGGAGATATTGTATCCATACTTCCATAATGATATTGATGTGCCATATGCAGAGCAAACACTCTGACTGTGCCATTGGCTACAATAGTTTGCAGGGCATCAGGGAGGGAGGGAGCGAGGGAGGGAGGAGCGACTATGTAATGCACTGAACAAAATGTCCTCAAGTAAAATACAGACTGTTGGTCATTTTTATACAACATGAAATGAAGAGCAGCTTGACATGACACAACAGTAATATTACCAAGAGAAATGCTTTTCTCTTGCTTAAAGAATAGGCTATAATGTTATTTCTCTAACCCTGTGTTGTCTCACTGTTTATGTTGTACACTATATGAGTTCAGTGGTGTCTTATAAAGATTTAAGTCATAGATATTTGATTGTTTTTTGAATGTTAATTGTGGTTGAAAGAATTGTCCACATGTGTTAGCGTTGTCTTGGTAGCCATGGTGTAACTCTGGTCTGCCTGCATCAATTTTAGTTTTTTGCTCCCCCCAACACTGGGCGACCATCAGGAAAACAATTTAAGGGTCAAAAATGGCCGGATATCTCCTTTAAGTCACTGTGTTGTAGCTCACTTGTCCCATCACTAGTGCTAGTGCTGTTAGCATAGCTCTATTGGCTGGAATAGAAATACTCCATCAAAACTGTATCTCTGTAATGTATTGGTTAAAATCTGGATCGAGCAACGACAGGTCCGGGTCTGGATTCAAACCACGGTCCACCAGTACTGTAGGTGACCCCTGAGCTGAACTCAGTTGTATTCAAACTGTTAGAGGATGTGAACAAAAGATTGAGGTTTGCATAGTCATCTCAAATAAACTTCACCAAATCCACTAAAGAGGAGGACAAACTCACTACTGTTATCCTCAGCTGAACCCTGGAATAGTGTTAGTAGAGAAATAAAAATTGGTTGTCACTACGACTGGGCACTGACATCTGAGACTTGTCTTGCGCTTCCTCCTACACAAAAGGTGCTACTACTCCACATATCAATTTAGCCACTTAACCATGTGCTAGCCCATGACCTTGGAAATAATACTAGGGTATTGTAGACCACTAGATAATCAGGCATGCTCACTTTAGAGGTTAGGGCTGAAATATTGCATAAATGTATAAAGTATGTCCATTTGTAATTTTAATATAAATCAGGTGTAGGTTCTGTATTAATACTGTGAAAGAGGTATCAAAGCCTCAGTCCACAGAGAAATCTGAACCACCTATATTCAGTAACTGAGGCTTAAATCAGATATCTGGACGTCTCATCACTTTGTGATGTCATTGGCCTCAACCACGCCCCCAACCTCTGTCTACCAGGACTCAGCATCAAACCTCAATGGATTTGGTTTACTGGAAATCTGGTATGTTTCATTGGTTCACTCATCAGCTAATCAGAACAGTGGTTAAGAGCTTCCTTTCGTCTGATTGGCTGATTGACCTTTAGTTACTAGAGCTCCAGAGAGAAGCCTGAGAGAGAAGATGTGAAATTACAGTGAGATTAAAATGATAATATACAGCATATCTTCTTATAGATCAGTACTTCAAATAAAACACTGGGAAAAAGAGACCAACCCCATCAGACGTGGTGCACACCCTCAGCTGACAGGACGTCATGCAGAGTCATGATTGGACAGCCAGTGGCTTTGTGAACTGCCTCTTTAGTATGATCACCCTGCTCAGGTCTTTTAACATGAAGGACAAGGTAAATCCAACATTTTGACACTTGTATAGATGATCTGCTCAAAAGAAGGATTTCATGCGCATAGCAAGTTTCAATCATTGTGTTGCCGGTGCAGCCCAATGATTTTTGCAAGACAAAGATTAGACTCCCAGCCAGGAATAAATGGCTCAATCATCTCAATACACTCATTCTTCTTTCTTGGTGTAACCGTCATGCAAAGCATTCTGTTCCTAAGAATGGGGCCTTCTATTCAGTCTGCACAGAAATTGAGAGCGTTTATAGGAATAGAGAGAGGCCTCGCTGTCAGACCAACACAACCTGTTGGAAACAGATGGGCATCCTGTTGTTTGTGTTTCTGACTCCAGTGGAACAGTCCACGAAACACTTTCTTTCAAATTTAAATTCTCGTATGCAAAAAGCTCAAATTTACAAAGGTGTTGTTCCTCACCAGTTTTTCACTAAACCTCTTTCACAGCAGGGAACTAGAATAAAAGCCTGGGGCCAGCTGCACAGAGCATCTTCACTGAGTCCAACTCAGGATTTCCTTCAAATAAAAATACAAAACACTCCTAAGTTTTTCTCCGTGTGGTTCCTTTAAGTATTTAAGGTTTTCTCCTTATCCTGGCCTACTTAAAGAATCACTCAACAATGAAAGGAAAAGGAAGGAAAATGAAGAAAAATCTGATCACACCTTAACTCCAACATGTCTCAGTTCATGGTGACAGATGAAGAGGATGGAACATCTCAACAAGATTCCTCGATGATCAGAAGAACCTGATACACCTTCAACAATAACACATTCATTTTGCACTTTGGGTATGATCAACAGATAATGTTTTATTTGTCCAACCATCTGGAGCTGGCTGACTCCATTTTTCACAGCTGTGCTTTTCCAGCTCCTCTTCTGTGATTTTTAGCTACAGAATCTTTCCAGTCAACTATTGGATTAGTGTTTCATGTTCATCCATTAACAGTGTGTTATGTTAGTACAACACACCGACCCATCTGCTGAACGCTGTGGTGGAGTTTCCATTCAAAAAAAGGATGAGATAGTGGCACACCTCTGTAATGTCATTTACAACGTTCTTGTCTTTTGGCCAACTTCAGAAGATAGGTGAGATGTTCACCAGCACCACAAGCACTAATGCGCCTGAATAAAACTATAATCAAAATGTTACTGTTTTGAAGAGACTTTGATTGCTGCTAACACCTTATTCTTCCTTAACTAACCTTAGAGAAGTTATTCTGTGCATTTGAATCTTGAATTCCCCCTCTTGTCGACTACAATTTATTTAGTTTGATAGAAATACAAATAGACGTAAAATTGGTTTCTGAAGCTCATCTACTTTTACTTCTTGATTGACAAATCTGGATCAGGCCTTGAGCCTCACCCACCTCCTTCCTGCTTAGCAGATAGCATCAAGATGGTCAGGGGAGGGAAGAGAGTCAGAGAGACTCAGCTACATGTTTGAGTTTTAAGTCAGAGCCTTGAGTTAAGAACTAACTTCTCTGATCAATATCCACTGTGTCCTCCACATCTTCAAGTGCAGAACAAAGACGGTGCAAGCAGAGGGTAGGTAGTCGAACATGGATGGAGTTGTTCTGAGAGATAAAAAATAGAAAAACATGTCAAAAAGATTCAGAAAAATACTCGGTTTCAGGTTTATTCAGTTCAATCTCCACAAGTTGACAGGTTTGGTTCCTTTGGAAATGTATCTGTCACTCTGAGACTGTCATTAATGAATTCACTGCAGTTCAAGGTGAAAGCACTCTCTCATGATGCTGACTTATTATTTCCACTCATCAGATGTCAAGGTTAAACACTTGAGTTTTATCAGAGGGGATCTTTAAGTGGTCTCTGAGGAGCCGGACCACATGGTCAGGACACCACAGGACAGGGTCAATGAAGAGGTTGTAGTTGTCAGTCCAAGGGGAAGTTGGTGTAAAGATGATGAAAGGTTCCATTTTAATGCATCATATTAGAATTGCCCCATCTGAGATAAGAAATAAATGTACCTGCTTGTTAGAATCTGAGCAGCCGCCTCACAGCTGCGTAGATTCAGAAAATACCTACTGCTTTGTCCTATTCACTTATGCACTGTGATCTCACAAAAACACACACCTAGGACTTAGCCGGCTGGCTTAACCCAAGACAACCCGTTGATAAAGCAGTGAGATGATGTATAGCCATAATGATAGTAGGCTAATACTCTCTGAATCCTTAATCAAGGCCTTGGCCAGACTACTCCATGGAGACGCTGCAGATTAATATGCGAAACACTTTGTCCTGCTGAGCCTGATCCCATCTCCTCTTACCTCTTTACACCACTTCACCTCTGACCACCGTGATGAGCCCGTGACTTGCAGACAAAAGCACCTAAGACAGTGAAATTATCATGTCAGTCAGCTCAACGGTTGCAAAAGAAAAGAACAAAGCACTTCATACTGTAGCTGCTGAATGCTTGTCTTAGAGGGATTCGACTGTTACACTGCGTCTTTTCTCATTTTCAACAGTCTGTTGGTTTATAATAACGCTCGCAAGTACTAAATGGAACACCTGTGCACCTGCTTATTGATGCAGTCATCAACTTTACCAATCATCTGGTTGCAAAACTGCATAATAATGCAGGAACAGGTCAGATCACCAACGTAGTGCTAGTCCCAGCAGAATGACTTTATGCATTGAGTCCAGTGAACCCTAAAGGCCTCACCATTCTCCAGACATCTGGTTGACCCATGATGATAGGTTGATAGTGTTGGTTGATATGTTCACTCTTACTTGGTTACTTACTTGATACTGTATGTGGAGCCAAATGTTTTTGTGGGGATCTGAATAACATGAGTGTGTGTGAGGCTTTGCTTTTTATCTCGGCCATTATCGATACATAGATACATTTGCTACTCAACAGTCAATGATCTGCACTGACAACACATACACAGAATTATAGATATGATTGTGAATGAATTTAACGTCAAAAAGTGAATTCTTAAAACTATTCAGAGCCTTAAAGGGATACTTCACTCAAAATCGACAATTCACCAATTTTCAAGGGTTTGGAGAACTTTCAGGCTCATCAAAATGCTTTTGGAGTTCCAGGAGCTGTCCAGCTTGCAATGGACTTTTGTATAATGGCGGACGATAGAGCTCGCTTTTTGAAATACCTCCATAGCCTACTGCTCGTCTGAACTGACCCAAGTGTCCTGAAGCCTCAACATGAAAAGTTGTTCGGAAAAAAATAATTTGATCTCTGTTTTGCTGCAAGATGTTCGTTCTTCATTGTAAACCATTGGATGTATGAAGTAAACACGGAAAAAACATCTCGCAGCAAATCTCGCCAGTCAGACGTCCCCTGGAACTCCAGAGGCCTTTTGATAACTCTGAAATTTCAAACCCTTTTTTTGGCATGACGGTGCAGAAAATTTGTGAATTGTCCATTTTGGGTGAAGTATCCCTTTAATTCAGTACTTTGGAGAAACCTCTTTGGTGACAGTTGCAGCAATTTTTATTAGATTTGCCTCTGCTTGCTATATGCTGTCTGTGAACTGCCATCATCAGGTCTCCACAGATGTTCTAGAGGCCTGTCCATCCTGGGACGGTCAGAGGCTGTGAAAGCCACTCAGCATTTTCATGATCAGTGGTCTGTGGTGCAGGTTCTCTTCAAGGTCTCCCACACCCAGAGCCTGGTGTTCATCAGACACACTGTTTGGAGTTCTGCCCAAAGAATTCAGATCTGTCTCATCGGACCCTCCTCCTACTCTGATAGTCTCTTCAATGCTGCTCTTCAATCTCTAAACAGGCTGTCTTATGTCTGGGCCTTCCATCATAAAGGGCTAGCTGATGAAGTGCTGCTGAAATGGACTCTGGTTCTGGTTCTCTTGTTCTGCTGCTTCCAAACTTCTTTCATTTCACAGTTATTGATGACATTGTTTCTCTGCAGACACCTTTGCAATGGTTTCATACACTCACATCATCAGCAACAAAGTTGTTTTGGTTTGTATTTCACAATATCATTATTAGTTAGTTGTTTTTATTGAGTTGTAATTGTAGTGGGATGAGCTTTTTCAGCTTTAGTCCCATGTGGTCGCGCCGCTTTAATTTGAACCCAGTGTATATAAGGGGGAGGGACGGTTAGTGCTGCCTCTCTGCCAGCTGGTCCGCGCTTCCCTTTCCGGGTTACCTGTCTAGGTGCTGCAGACGCTCTGCACGCCTCGTTCTCCTCCGGTTGCGCAATAACTCCGACAGCACAGACTCCAAATGTCTCTGGCTCGTTCTGGTACTCAAACTGCATCACACTAAAAGCATCGACGCTGGCTGCACGCAAAATGTTTGTTTTCCTCTCTTCCGTTCCTCCCGGTGTTTGTTCTACGCCACGCTAACGGGATAGGCCGTGGGTCTCGGCGCTGAGCCGGCAGAAGCCACGCCGCTTTGTACCCAGGACCGCTGCTGCTTTGTTGGGGGTTCAGTGTACACATCTAAGTGTGTCCCCTTCTACTGATGAAGAATTAGAAGACTGTTCTAGAGCTGCCTATGTGCTGCTCAGGTTTATTATTTTTCTTTATTTTGCATTTATGTTGACATTTTCTTTTTCTTTCACCAGTTAAAGTTTCTTTTGTTTTGCTCCTGATTTAGAAATTCCTGGTTTTGGGTTTATGATATTTTGATTTGTGTTGATTTAATTTATTTGATTTTTCTTTTGGTCTCCTGTTTACCCCCTTTAGTTCTAGTTATATTGTTTGCTTGTGTTAACCTGAGCGTGCCCAAGTCTCCACGGGTAGCCTCCGTTTTAGTACCCTTAAGAGAGGGCTAGTAAGTGGGGTTATTTGTCTGATTTCTGTTTCTTTATTAATTTGCTTTGTTATAGTTTGAGTATTGTTGAGTTTGCTTTAATTGTTTATTTTCTTGAATCATTGGTTTCTTTTGGTTTCATGCCCCGCTAATTGTCCCTCTCTTTTGTTTACCTCCAGGTGCTGTGAGCCTCACTGGTGACCTACCCCCCCCCTAGTTTGGTGATGGTGTCCCTGTGTGTGTAGTGCCCTTCCACCCTTTTTTTGGCTTTGCCCTTGTGTGTGTTGAGTGTGTTTTACCTGTGGATTGTGGTACCGTTTTAGTTGACACCCTCACCTCCCTTGCACTCACCCTAACCATAGCGGCCCCAGCCCTGGAAGGAACCCAGTTCTTTTCTTGTTATTAATTAAAAAGAAGATTCAATTTTAGGGTAAAATCCCATTGTTTTACTATTTATAAAAAAATAAACATTTGTATTTTTATTTGGAAACACGTCTCCTGCCTTTTTCAGTATAACGAACTTGTGTTGCCTTTGGTTTAGTTATTTAGTTCTATTCCTTTTTATTTCCTTATTTTTTTCTTTTCCCCGGGTTAAACCCTGGGGTGGCGTTGTTGGTTCTGGTTCTTTTCTTATTTATTTTGTTTAACTACAAAAAGTAACCCCTCGCTCGCCACAAATTGGCGTTGTTGGCAGGATTTACTGTAAAATCAAGGCTGAGACGTGTGTTCCATTGTTTGTTTTTCTGTTTGTTTTTGACATTGATACAAAGCAGCAGCGGCTCCCCTGTAAAAATGGAGGAGGAATTGCAAGAGTTGCGAGATCTGGTCCTACAGTTGAGAGCTGACAATGAGAAGTTGCGCCAAGAGCGAGCCCCTGTGGTACCACCCCCTAGTGTCACACCTTCAACCTCATCAGCACCGCCCACTGCCAGCGCCCCTGCAGCCGAGAGGTTAGTGTTTGTGCCTCGAGACAGAAAGTGCCCCATGTTTAGGGGAAGGTCAGGGATAGCACTGAGTGAGTGGCTTGAGGAAGTGCAGGCATGTATGAGGGCCCGCCATTTGTCCCCAGCTGATCAGGCTTTCTTTCTCTATGATCATTTGGAGGGGGAGGCGCGGGACGAAATTAAATACCGCTCGAGTCTAGAACGTGGGGATTCAGCTAAAATAATGTCAATACTGGAGGAACTTTATGGCTGCTCTGAATCTTACGTGGCCTTACAGGAAGCTTTCTTTTCTCGTAAACAACATGAAGGAGAAACGTTACTTGAATTCTCCCTTGCCTTAATGAGTCTGATGGAAAGAGTAAAGCAGCGTGCACCAGCAGGAATGCTTAATGTAGAGTGTTTATTGAGGGATCAGTTTGTTGAGCAGGTGTTGGACAGCACTTTAAGACGAGAGCTTAAACAGTTTGTGCGTAGCCAACCTACAGCTACACTGCTTGATGTCAGAGGAGAAGCAATTAGATGGGAACGTGAGGGTTTGCCCAGCGCCTTTAGAGGCCGTAGTAACTCTGTCCCTTCCATCAGTGGCATTCAATATGGAGTCCAGGGTGCTCATTCTGTTGCTAGCATCCCCCATTCGTCTGAAATGAGTGAAATGAAAGAAATGTTGAGGCAGCAACAAGAACAGCTTAATCAGTTAACCCAAACTCTTGCTCGCATGCAGCGTCCTTACGCTCCTCATGGCCGTAGTTTTTCAGCTCAGCGTGGGCCCCTGGTATGTAATCGTTGTCAGAGACCTGGCCATTTTGCTAGAGAATGTGATGGTGTGCGTGCTTCCCCCCGTCCTCAGTTCTCACAAGCTTCCCAGTCCTCTGCCAGGCAGCCAGAACCTAGCACAGCCCCGGAAAACTAGCACCCACCAAACTGCAGAGCCACAGTTTGGATGGGGCCCCTACCGGCTCATGTTCCATGTTAGGTGAGTTAACCCATGCTCCGAAACTGGTTTCCTCTTGTCCCCATTTAGAGGTCGTCATGGGTGGAGTTAAGGTGCCATGTTTAATTGACACTGGTTCTATGGTTTCTACTGTTACCGAGAGCTTTTTCCAAAAGCATTTTGAACCCTGGGGCCAAGAGCGACTTAAATCCTGTAGTTGGTTACAGCTAAGGGCAGCTAATGGGTTGAGTATTCCCTACCTTGGCTACCTGGAGCTTGATGTTGAGTTGTGTGGTAAGTTGATTGTACAGTGTGGTGTCTTGGTTGTTAAGGACCTACCCAGTAATGCTTCTCTTCAGGCCCCTGGCGTGCTGGGAATGAATGTAATTCAGAAATGTTACCAAGAGCTTTTTGTGCAGCATGGTGTGTCCCTGTTTAAACTGTCTTCTGTCGCTCAGGCCCCGCAACCTGTCACACAGGCGTTGCAGAGGTGTCATCGGGTAACCACGCAGGCCCCTCGTGAGCTGATAGGAAAAGTAAAGGTCAGAGGTAAGCGTGCACATCGCATTCCAGGTGGTGTAATGAAAATAGTGGCAGCTACATGCTCAGAGCCGTGTTTTGATGCTACAATGTTGTTTGAGCCCCCGGACTCTGGTTTACCAGCAGGCTTGCTAGCTTCTCCATCTTTGGTCAGTGTGGTCAGGGGTACAGCATTCATACCTGTTGTTAATGTTGGTTCCATTGAGGTACTGTTATATCCACGCACTATTGTTGGCACCCTGGAGCAGGTGAATGTTGTGAGCTTACCTGTAGGAGTCACTGAGGTTCCAGCCACTGTAGCCACAATAGCATCTCAAACAGCTGTCCCCACAGTGCAGGACCAGATAGAGGGTGTAGATCTGTCTTCATTGTCCTCAGAAGAGCAGGGTCAGGTGAGGTCTCTCCTCAGGCAATATACATCTGTCTTCTCTGCTCATGACACCGATTTAGGGTGCACCAATCTAATATCTCATGACATTCCTCTTGTAGATGAGACCCCTGTTAAACAACGCTATAGACGTGTCCCCCCTTCAGATTATGAAGCCGTTAAAGACCATATCAACCAGCTTCTTAACGCACAGGTGATCCGAGAGAGTTGCAGCCCCTATGCCTCCCCCATTGTGCTAGTTAAGAAGAAAGATGGGAGCCTCCGCATGTGTGTTGATTACCGGCAGCTAAATAACAAGACCAGGAAGGATGCGTTTCCGCTGCCACGCATTGAGGAGTCGTTGGATGCTCTCACAGGGGCACGCTGGTTCTCCACCATGGACCTGGCCAGTGGGTACAATCAGGTCCCAGTCACTGAGGAAGATCGGCCCAAAACCGCATTCTGCACTCCATTTGGTTTGTTCGAATGGAACCGTATGCCATTCGGACTCTGCAACGCCCCTAGTACCTTCCAAAGGTTAATGCAGAGAATCTTCGGTGATCAACAGGGCCAGTCATTGCTCCTCTACCTTGATGATATTGTTGTGTTCTCTTCCACTGTACAGCAGCATCTTCAACGGCTCGATGTGGTGCTTGGTCGGCTCCAGCAGGAAGGACTGAAGGCAAAGCTCTCTAAATGCGCCTTCTTCCAGCCAGAGGTGCGTTATCTGGGCCATGTAATATCTGCTAATGGTGTTTCCACAGATCCATCCAAGATAGAGGCAGTGGCAAAATGGCAGCCCCCCCAGACAGTCTCAGAGCTCCGGTCCTTCCTGGGTTTCGCGAGCTATTACCGCCGCTTTGTGGAGGGCTTTGCAAAGCTGGCAGCCCCCCTTCACCGACTGATAGCCGAGCTGGGAAGCACCAGGACGAAGCAGCGGCCCTCACCTGTCATTGGGGACTGGACTGAGGAGTGTCGAGGGAGTTTCGAAGCACTGAAGACCAAGCTCACCACTGCCCCTGTGCTCGCCTACGCAGACTTCTCGCTGCCCTTCATCCTCGAGGTCGACGCCAGCCATGGGGGGTTGGGAGCGGTGCTCTCACAGGAACAAGGAGGCAAGGTGAGGCCCATAGCTTATGCGAGTCGAGGACTGAGACCCACAGAGCGTAACATGTTGAACTATAGTTCGATGAAGTTGGAATTCCTGGCCCTTAAGTGGGCAATGACTGAGAAATTTCGAGAGTATCTGTTGGGCCACCGCTGCATTGTTTACACAGACAATAATCCACTCAGTCATTTGTCCTCTGCAAAACTTGGCGCCACAGAACAACGCTGGGCAGCCCAATTGGCCTCATTTGATTTTGAGCTTAAATATCGATCTGGCCGAAGTAATAAAAATGCAGATGCTTTGTCCCGTCAGCACTCACCTGGCCCATCAGACATTGCAGCCATGCTTCCCGGCACTTTGCTCCCCAAACCTCTCCAACAGGCCCTGAAAATGGACAAGACGGTGGTAACTCAAGCGACTGTGGCTGTCTTACCTGAGAAGACTCCTGACGACATCCGCACCCTGCAACAGGCTGACCCAGTCATCCAGGAGGTTCAGCAGTATTGGGAGCAGGGCCGGCGTCCCAGTTATGCAGAGCGGCAACAACTCTCCTCACCTGCGTTGATCCTGTTGCAACAATGGGCCCGGCTGGTTAAGAGAGGCGACATCCTGTATCGGCAGATCTCCCGCCCTGATGGTGCCGAGCCCATTTTCCAGCTGCTCCTGCCTGCGGTGTTAATCCCTGAGGTATTAACACAAGTTCATCAAGAGCACGGTCATCAAGGTGTGGAACGGACCTTAGCTCTCCTACGATCCAGGTGTTACTGGCCAGGTATGTCAGCAGAGGTTGCAAAATGGTGCCAAACCTGTGAGCGGTGCCAGGTTGCCAAGGACAACCGGCCTGCTGCCCGGAACCCCATGGGACACCTTCTAGCATCAAAACCAAATGAGATTCTGGCCATTGATTACACCCTGCTAGAGCCAGCCCGAAATGGCATGGAAAATGTCCTGGTGATGACCGACGTTTTCAGCAAGTACACGCTCGCCATCCCCACCCGTGATCAACATGCTTCTACTGTGGCCCGTGTTTTGGTGGTGGAGTGGTTTTCAAAGTTTGGAGTCCCGGCAAGGATACACTCGGACCAGGGACGCAACTTCGAGAGCACACTGATCCAGCAACTTTGCAGTCTCTACGGCATTCAAAAGTCTCGCACCACCCCATACCACCCAGCAGGTAATGGTCAGTGTGAAAGATTCAATCGGACCCTCCATAACCTGCTGCGCACACTGCCTCCATCCCGAAAACGAGACTGGACCTCCTGCCTCCCTCAAATCCTCTACTCTTACAACACCACCCCCCATCAGACCACTGGTGAGTCCCCATTCTTTTTAATGTTTGGCCAGGAGCCTAGACTCCCCATTGATTTTCTGCTGGCCAGAGTTCAGGACCCCGTCAGTGGAGGTGTTCACGAATGGATACAGGAACATCAGGCACGATTGCAGATTGCTTTTGATGGTGCGAGAGAACGATTGAAGAATGCTGCCGAGCATAGAAAGACTGTTCATGATCAACGCCTTCGAGGAGAACCACTCAAAGAAGGTCAGTTGGTTTTTGTGCGTGATTTCAGCGCCAGAGGGCGTCACAAGATGCAAGACCTCTGGGGCTCCACTGTGTATTCTGTCCTCAGAGCACCTAAGGAAGGCGGAGCTGTTTACACCATAGCCCCAAAGGATGATCCGTCTAAAATCAAGCATGTTCACCGTACCTCGTTGAAGGCAGTGATTGGAGCAGAGTCCCCTGTCCATGTGGTAGCCCACCGTCCACCTCTACGTGACAGACAGGCATCTGAGTCCTCCTGTGAAGGAGATCTGGTCCTCCTAATCCCCGATGCTGCTCCCCTCTCCACCTTGCCAGCTACCAGGGCTGTAGCAGACACTCAAGCCGCCTCTCAGGTGCCACATCGCCCAGCCGGCCTGGTACCCACTGAGCCAGGTCCTTCCAGGCCCCCTCTGATGGCCCCTGCTCAACCATCTGCACCTCTGGTTATTCCATCTACCAGCTCCTCTGATACCAGCACTATGGCACCACGGCGGTCTGCACGCTCAACAGCTGGCCAGCATTCCAACGTCCACCGTGTCCCAAGGCCAGTGGGGGATTTGGCATTGGGTGCTGCAAACTCTCAAGGTTCTGTATCACACGCCGTCACTGCACTGTTTAGACCTTGGAGTTAGTTGTAGTTGTTTTTGTTTTGTTTATCATCGGGACGATGATTCAAAAAGGGGGGTTAGATTGTAGTGGGATGAGCTTTTTCAGCTTTAGTCCCATGTGGTCGCGCCGCTTTAATTTGAACCCAGTGTATATAAGGGGGAGGGACGGTTAGTGCTGCCTCTCTGCCAGCTGGTCCGCGCTTCCCTTTCCGGGTTACCTGTCTAGGTGCTGCAGACGCTCTGCACGCCTCGTTCTCCTCCGGTTGCGCAATAACTCCGACAGCACAGACTCCAAATGTCTCTGGCTCGTTCTGGTACTCAAACTGCATCACACTAAAAGCATCGACGCTGGCTGCACGCAAAATGTTTGTTTTCCTCTCTTCCGTTCCTCCCGGTGTTTGTTCTACGCCACGCTAACGGGATAGGCCGTGGGTCTCGGCGCTGAGCCGGCAGAAGCCACGCCGCTTTGTACCCAGGACCGCTGCTGCTTTGTTGGGGGTTCAGTGTACACATCTAAGTGTGTCCCCTTCTACTGATGAAGAATTAGAAGACTGTTCTAGAGCTGCCTATGTGCTGCTCAGGTTTATTATTTTTCTTTATTTTGCATTTATGTTGACATTTTCTTTTTCTTTCACCAGTTAAAGTTTCTTTTGTTTTGCTCCTGATTTAGAAATTCCTGGTTTTGGGTTTATGATATTTTGATTTGTGTTGATTTAATTTATTTGATTTTTCTTTTGGTCTCCTGTTTACCCCCTTTAGTTCTAGTTATATTGTTTGCTTGTGTTAACCTGAGCGTGCCCAAGTCTCCACGGGTAGCCTCCGTTTTAGTACCCTTAAGAGAGGGCTAGTAAGTGGGGTTATTTGTCTGATTTCTGTTTCTTTATTAATTTGCTTTGTTATAGTTTGAGTATTGTTGAGTTTGCTTTAATTGTTTATTTTCTTGAATCATTGGTTTCTTTTGGTTTCATGCCCCGCTAATTGTCCCTCTCTTTTGTTTACCTCCAGGTGCTGTGAGCCTCACTGGTGACCTACCCCCCCCCTAGTTTGGTGATGGTGTCCCTGTGTGTGTAGTGCCCTTCCACCCTTTTTTTGGCTTTGCCCTTGTGTGTGTTGAGTGTGTTTTACCTGTGGATTGTGGTACCGTTTTAGTTGACACCCTCACCTCCCTTGCACTCACCCTAACCATAGCGGCCCCAGCCCTGGAAGGAACCCAGTTCTTTTCTTGTTATTAATTAAAAAGAAGATTCAATTTTAGGGTAAAATCCCATTGTTTTACTATTTATAAAAAAATAAACATTTGTATTTTTATTTGGAAACACGTCTCCTGCCTTTTTCAGTATAACGAACTTGTGTTGCCTTTGGTTTAGTTATTTAGTTCTATTCCTTTTTATTTCCTTATTTTTTTCTTTTCCCCGGGTTAAACCCTGGGGTGGCGTTGTTGGTTCTGGTTCTTTTCTTATTTATTTTGTTTAACTACAAAAAGTAACCCCTCGCTCGCCACATAATGATAGCATGTTAGCATGTATTATCACTTAGTTGAAAGATGAAACTGTACTGTAGGTTTTCTCTGACACGACACATGGATGCTGTGAATGTGCTTCAGCCATTGTTGGATTTATAAAAGCTCAGCCTCATTTCTTCATCCTCTGCTACTGAACCCACAGTGACTCACAGTCACGAAGCTGTAACCTGTTACAGATGTTACTGGTTCAAAATTGCGGACTTCTCGCGTGATTCACGCGAGACGGCACAAGCGCCAGGCATTTTTTTCCTTGGCGAGACAAAGAGGTTTTAATGAAAAGCCGCATGGTGCCAAAACAACCACCAGGTGGCATCTGTGAGAACGGAGGACGACAGGCGGATGAATTAGTATGATCTGTGCAGTAATCCACTGCTTAAACTCTAGGCTATTTAACTAGAACTAACTACTGTATACCCTGCCTAAATCACAGAAACTATTGTAATATGATAAAGCCTGGCTTGCTTTATGAGTTCATGATTATGTATCACAAATTATGAAGGTCTTCTGCACAGGGCAAAGATGATATAAAACGAAGTAACACACGCGGCTGTTTGGGACAGGCCTTTATTTAATTCAGAACAAACCGCTCAGCAAAAATGGAAAATATAGTCTAATATAATAAAATGGATCTGTTGTTTGGCCACTGTTTGAAAATAATCAGAATTAGGCTATGAGGACAGAATCTAATCCAGGGCAGCATTCATAATCAGACTTCTTCTAAATAAACGTCAACATTCAATAACTTGGTCAGGTCGGACCACAGGCACACAATAAGATGAGTTACTGAGCAGCGTCGTGGTACCGCTGATGACTCTCATGAGGTGGTTTTTGAGACGTATCGATACAAATGTGTTTCGCAAAAGTGTAATGGAAACACTTTTTCGCTTTTCTACACGTCACCGCGGCGTAACCGGAGTTGTGTGTGTCCACATTGTGTTGGTTTATGTGGCTTAGGGGGACGAATGAACCACATGTTTTTGTCATGCATTGCTGACCTGGGCATTGCTTCTCAATAAATTCGCGTTTCCTATCATTCTCCTTTTCCATGCATGGTTGAAGGAGATGCTCGCATCCCTCCCACTCCCTCCTGCGCTATAATGTCATAAAACCAGTATGAGTGTGTGGACACAACCACCTATAGCCCATACTGTCGGCACCTCATCACCGTTGTTGTTAAAAAGGCTCTGTTCTTTCTGCAGTCAGGTAGCGCACATCCGCCGTGTTGGTAAACAAACTAATAATCCCTCTATATCAACGTGTGTCGGAGGCAACCGTGCTTGCATGCTTGGGTTCGAGATGTGAGTGCGGGCCAGCGGGGACAGAGGAGGGGGGCATTTGTGCTTCAGCCATGGATGTATTATATTATAGCCTACATCCATGGCCTCAGCACATACAGCGCAACTGGCCCAAGTGTGAGTGCGTCCTTGTGGCCGCTGCAGCGCCACACGGGCTTTGCCTTCCAGCAATCAAGCGCTGTTTTCGTTTTTTGTTAAAAACAATAACAGCAACAGCTGTAGGCAGCTGGGATCGCTGTGCCGTCGCCATAGATTGGTTGAAAGCTGATAATTAGCCATGTGCTTACAAGCTGATTGGCCGAAACCAAGAACAAAGCCGCGTGAATGGCCAATCGCCATGTGTTAACAGTCGACATGTAAATCAGATGTTGCGATGGGCGTTACCAGCGCGGAGATGAATGGAGGTGTGAATGTGTCTCAGCTCATCAATACTTTGCATCTAGGCTACTGTCTGTAACTGGTAGAAAAACAGCCAGCTGGAAGAAAAGTCCTGCCCCCTCCCCCCACAGTACTTCACAGCTGTTTGCTTTGAACAGAAAAAAACGGTTCTTAACAGTTAGCTCACAATTCAGTTCGTGGGCTAAGTGAAGAAATTTTGTTGTGTTTCATGTAATAAATTTCCCATGTAGGCTAAGGGGAGCTGAACATAAAGCCTCGATTCAAAACTCCAAGACACACGTGCCAGACGCACAGAGCCATGCGTAAAAAAAAATCAATCAATCCATTTTCTTTGAAACAATGAGATTGCAGAGCAGCTAAAAACCAGATCAGCGGCACCACGACGCTGGTTATTAACTCGGTGGCGTGTTGTCTGTATTTTAGTTGCTTCTGGCTGTTGTGGTGTTTGTTGTGGTCAAATTTGTCTTCACAGAGTTGTAGGATTGTCTCAATACTAAAATTTCAAACTCAATGTCAATACCCTGAAAAATGACATCATATTCAATACAGCAGCAGTGCCTCCCCATTATTTTTATTTTATTATAATCAAATAGACTTATAACAGATTTTCATTAAATGAAACGCTAACTAAGAGTTGTGCAATTCCAGCGTGTTGCTATTGTTTCATTACAGTCATTACAATGCATCTCCTCTCGTCTGACGGGCGGGGTTCCCTCCTCTCTCACATCACACACATGTGCACGCAGGCAGACAGCGGAGAATAAGTTTTGCCGTCAATATCAACATGTTCAATTCAAACGTGCGTCTAGTTCTGTGTAACTACTCAGGTCCAAACGCTGTGGACGCTGCCTGCTCTCCTCTGCTCTGCCTGTCGAGTGCGCACGGCGAGCGTCGAGCGCTATGGGTGCGCCGCGCGCTGTTCATATCGATACTTTTAGAAACCAGTAATGAATCTAGATGCAACACTTTTGCAACAATACAAAGCTGTGCTACAGGTTGTTGTTTTCTGGGGGAACTAGTTGTGGCGCACGTAGCATTTCAGTAATGGGCTTATGAAGCTTATGAACCACTGATCCAACGGATTTAATCTGGAAAATATATATAGACTCGTGTTTTCATAATGTAGTCATGAAGTGGATGCAGTACAATCACCGCAACTCTCTCCGGCTCATTTAAAAAAACTTGGAGCTGACGAGACAGAGATTATAGGCTACTGTATTATTTACTGACTGCAGCTCGTTCTCCTTTCATCCTACTGTATTCTATCTGTAGCTATCATGAACAGCGCCACTCCTCATCGCGGCTACATTGTGTGACGTGTCAGCATGGTCCCCAAAACGTCTGAGCAGTATTTAGTACGGTGCTGCCACCTAGAGGAAAACAGTGGTGGTGAAAATTCTCGCGTTCGCGAGATCCTGCAGTGCGAGACAAACCCCGCAATTTTGAACCAGTAACATCTGTACGTGATAGGTCGGGCTGGGCTAGCAGGTTAGCGTGATAAGCCCACAGATAGAAAACCAGTGACAGTGATACAGGCTAAACTAGATTCAGATCAGTTTCACCCACTCATGAGTGGATGTAGCCTATGAATCTTGATATAAACCTATGATGTCTCATCTCCTTTAAAGCACCTTTAAACCAATGCTATGACAGAAGAACTAGATTCTTCAACATTTTTTTGTACAACATGGTTGAATGTTTGTCTGTTGCTACTAACCCAGAGATAAGGGCTAAATAATAATGAATGGGTGGCATGCCCCTTTCTTTTCCTGCCTGCTGTCATCTCTCCTCTGTCCTTCTTTACTCTGATCTTGTCTCATGTTGCTGTAGGGCCTAATGTCTTGTCTGGACTTGCAGAGTTGGAGCAGCCTCACGCTACCGCCGCCTCACACACATAGACTAATAGTGGAAACGCACACATCAAAGCGACAAGATAAGTACAGACACAGCTTGACTGAAAATGTGAGACAGTAGGTAGGAGGCAGGGGCCAGGAGGCAGGAGGCAGAGCCATGATGGATGGAGATAGAACGCTCTCTCTTTATCTCACTTTCTCTCCTCAAACTCATTTTGTTTACTTGTGACAGAGAGACAGAGAGAATGTGTGGGCGTGTGTCAGAGAGTTAGCGTGGAAGACAGCGTGTGTGTCCCTGTCTCGCTCTAATACCAGCATCAGCTCATACTAGCACGTTTCACATGGGATTATGACAATTACACATAAGTAAAGGTCACCTGTGAAATAAGAGGCCAGGCCTCGACATGTCAGCACTATAGAAAGCAAATTACACTTCATTTAAAAATAACTGCAAGAAAACATGGTGTTTTACATCATGTTTACTGCTAAGACTTTGTACAAACAGCTTTTTTCCAATGTTTATTTCTTTTCTTTGGTTTTTTATGCTGCCAGAAGTGGAGGCATCACACTTTTTAGCCCTAACTCAAGAGTTCACGCAGCAATTACGACAAAACTTCAGGCAAATGAGATAAACAAGGATCTGAAGCTGAACCCCCAATCGTTGCTGTTTCTATTTTCTAAGCTCAGAGTAAGAAAGCCAGTTGACATCTTTAAAAAATGCACTTATTTGCTTTTTTCCTGAGTGTTAGATGAAAAGATTGATAAACCTCTAATTAGCTTAGCACAGCAGATACCATAGCTCTTTAAACAAAACATCACAGAATCTGCCTCCAAGCATCTCCAAACTTTGTTTCCAGATGTTGTGCTGAGATAATCTGCCATCAGCTGTAGCTATTCACCTTATTTTTCACGGAATCATGGAGGAAAGACAGAACGCAGCCAGTTTCCATTTTTTTGTGTTACACTTCCGGTCCAGCACTCTTGACCACTGTCAACCGCAGCTACAGAGAGACAGACTTTGTTTTGTTTTTTTTCTTTTTTGAGCGTCTGAGGATGTGCTACCAGCCACCCATCATAGTTTTTATGGTTTATTTATAATGTACCCACGACATTGTTGATCTAAATGTGTTTATGTTGAAGCTAAAAATTATATAGTAAATCCAGGCTCCCCTGTACTACAAAGGTGACCCTCTTTTAACCCGACTACATCACCATGGTAACTTGTGCTTACAACCCCAGGTCCCGTCCAGGGCCCATGTTCAGAGTTTAATCCTAAAATCGTCTGTAAAAGCGCTGCTGTTTCACTATTTAACTCATTTACAGCTGCGTCAGCTTTACTGTGAAAGTCCAGTGGATCTGGATCAGAACGGAGCGTTTGACCAGAGATCAGCTGATCTGCTGCTGTTTCTCTCTGAGCGTCTCCGCGGCAGATGTTCAGCTGAGGGAATACGCTGCTCAGCTGTTGAGCTGAGCATCAGGAGCTCATTGGACTAGTATATATTTTACTTTTATATAACCTACAGTCACCACTGAAAGAAGTTGTCCGCTCGCAGCAGGATAGATAATCAGTTAAGTTAATAATAGTGACCATGAATAACCTTAATTAATTTTATATTAATGTTATATGGCAGTGTTCCCCAAATGCAAAGCTTGAATAAGTCTCTGCTGTTTTCACATTTAAAAGGTCTTTGTTGTCTTAATGTGAGATTCACTTGTAGCTACAGCACCTAAAAAACCCACTGTATGCACATGAGCCTGGATTTCAATGAAACACACACTCGCATTCCATAATTGCGATCAGAATATGAAAACAATAAAACACAGTTCAACAATGGCAGTTGTTGCTTTATTTAGTTTAAATGGATAAAGCTTCATATTTAAAAGTAGTGCAATGTAGAGCTGTCAGGATTTTTTTAAGCAGCTTCCTCTCTTGTCACATGCAGCAACACGTTGCTTCAGAGCATGAAAATGAACAAAGCAAGTTGATAACCAGCTTGGTAGTACAGTGTTACCTCAGACCGGGGCTTTAGGTTTAGTTCAACTGCATTATTAACACAAAGCCTGGCTATGTTGAGCCTCCTTCGCCTCCTTCGCCTCCTCCTCTGGTAAGGGAATGCAGCTGACCGGAAGTGTCACACAAAAACCCGGAAGTTCGTCGCAATTTACTTCCATGTTCATTAATAAGGTGAATAGCATGAGTCACAACATATGAAGATGCACACATGGACAGAAGGCTGGCTGGCTACTGTTGCAAAGACTGCTGAACAAGTTCATGCAGAAAGCTGTGACAACACAGTGTAGAGCAGGTTGTTGGGTATTTGGCAGCTGTGTTGAAGTGAATATTATGTTGCTCTTTATTGTGACAGTCAATAAATCAAATGTTCTCATGCCTGAGGACAGCTTCGATCTCATACTATTTAAATGAACAGAATTATTTTCTTTATTTTCCTGCGTCCACTTCAAATCACTCAGCTCTTTCTTCACTCTCAATTTTTCATGCTCTTCTCTCATTTCTCTGCTCTTTAAATAGTGCCACTGCCTTGCAAGATTTATTCATCTATTGAGTCATTTTTGTTTACATGTTCTCCTTCAAACCTCAAACTCTGGATATGATTTGACCTTAACTTCACCAGTCACAAGTTTTCAGTAATTCTCATGTGGAACTGTACAAATTGTTTTCCATTTCTTCAGACATGTAAGCACGCGGCTGTGTCTGCCCTGATATGTTATTATGTAACTGGATACTCCAGGAAACAAATCACAACTAGACATTGGTCTACACAGCAATTCTGTAGTGAAGTGAATATATCAGATTGCACCTCTTTTATCCTGCAACAGTAGAGGCTCATTTCCCCTCACAAGTTCAGGATCAGTGATATTTGGGGGGGAAATTATAACTATAAATATACTGACTGAATGGCTGTAAGCAAGTCCAACTTCTGCGACCTCTGCAGGGACGAAGCAGCTGATGCCGATCAGTTAGCACAAACAGCCATTAGGAGCTGTGCCTGAAACAACACAATGCTCCATCTACATTTAATACAAGTGTAGCGGTTGTTTCATGTTGTAATTTGTGGGCTACGTATCTGACATGTCAGCAGCCAGCAAAACAACACATTTTTTCTTGACTTTATGGTCATGCTGCTGAAAAAGAAATGATGCATAGGGTATCAGTTGAAAAAAGAGGATAAAAATGGCAGTTGCTGACAATGTCAATCACAAAAATTCATCTTGTGATATTACAAGGATTAGATGTTTTCTAATATACGGAAGACGTTTTGGTATTTGAATATTGATGGAAAAACGTGACGTACAGAAAACAGTGAAGGAGAAGTGGTTAGAAACAAGAATAAGAAGAAATCAAAGCAGAGTGAGAGATGGGAGGGAGCTGAAGGGAAAACAAAACCTGACAGGAAATATGGACAATTGGCAGCTACTACTGAGATAAGAAAGCAAAGAGGAGGAATATGAAAAGGAAATGGTTGTGGCTGGATATGGAGTGGTGGGTTTCCATGGTGACTGAGTTGCCTTCATGTTTTTTTCTTGGCCGTGTTTTGTATGTGTGTATGTGTGTGTGGCTCTATGTGTGTATAGGGAGCATTTACATATTTTGGAGTGCTCTCCTGTTGTTCAGGCTGCTCATACATTCCCAATGAGTGTCATGTGACCTCATGCATCATATGCAACCTATCAATACAGTATGTCAGCTGTCATCTCTCATCCCTTGACTTCTCTCCATCCCCCTGTTTGTGTCTGAAGCTTTTCTGTGTTTGTGTGCATGTATACGCGCGTGCATGTGTGTGTGTGCATGCACGGATGTGTGTGTTTGTGTGTGGGCGTGGTGCCAATCAAATGCTGGCGCCTCTCATGCTGGCAGGCTCGCCCAGGTCAGGCATATCCAAGAGATCCTATACATACTATTACCACCTCCAAACAGCAGCCGCAGGCCACATGCGCACACACACACACACACACACACAGGGCATAATTAGTCCACAAACTCAGCATAGGGTCAGACCATGCAGGAAAAGAAAAAGAAAGCAAGCCCCCACCCCCCTCAGGTGATGGGAGTAGACACACAGGCAGCGGGTCAGACGGAGCAGCGCAGCGTTCTGGCTGTGATTCAACACGGACAGAGGCTGATGCACTTGTTTGATTGTGAATGATAACAAGCAAAATGTAAAACTAATCTAAACCCGCAGACCGCAGGGTAAGAGTGGAGGTTCATGGGTAATTGGCATCTCTCTGTCTCTCTCTTGCTCTCTCGTCTATGAATATATTTATCAACACTGCAGATAATGCTGTTTGTCTACCGAGGAACATCTTGGCTTCCTTATCTCCACTGTTTACCTCCCAATTTATTATCATTTATGAAGCTGTCCAGCTGTATCGGCCTTTAATCTGCCACCTCACATATTAAAAAACGGTCCTCAAGGGGGGCGGGGGGGTGAACGCGGCCGACACGGGGACCAGACGTGCCGATGTCAGGGTTCAAGAGCAGTTGGCTCGGCCGTGAGAAGGATTTTCCCCCCGACGGTGCCCGTGGCGAGAGCGTTTGAGAGGGAGCTGATCTTTTTGTCACAGTTATGGAAATAACTCTCCTACATTCATATCATCAGCGCTGTGTGAATGCTGCCGCTACAAAGAGAGTGTGACACAGACAGGGTCTTTGATAAAGAATGACACTGTGAAGAGGTTGTCTTATCGCCACTTCAGGCAGTTCAGGCACATAAACATCTAAGGTTTGCACCGAACAGCCTTTGTGCACGTTCCTATTTATTTATTTTTATATCCACTGATTTCATAGCTGTGTTAAAACCGAGGTATCTGGGTTAAAATGAGTGCACTGCACAGATTTAGCATTCCCCTCCAATGTCACTACTAGAGTCAAATCTGTGCAGCAGCAGCAGAGATATTATTTCTTCTTGTGTAGGGAAAACAATTGCATGCATTTATTTGCTATTATAGCATTTTATTTTCAGATAATCCCTGTTGGGGATTGGCTGTTATGTTGAAAGTTCTGGTGAAAGTTTGTGCCAAATGTGGTGTTACACATTCATCAGAGTGAGAGAAATGGACTACACTGGCTCCGCCCACCTACAGACTTCTGTTCAATCTTCATCTCCCTTCAGTACTCCACCTATGACTGAAATGTTTTCTCAGCCAATCAGAGAACAGAGGGAGTGGCTGAGAACAATGACATTGAGGTTCTAGGTGCGTTCGAGCTGAAGGTTGGTGAGAGGGGGGGGGGGGGGGACAGAAAGCTGCAGTCAAGTCAGACGGTTTCCAGCCGCCGTCAATACAAACAGGAAGTTACCGAAATGTATATTTTTTTATGCTGCACTGAAAGTGTCCAATAAATAATCAATATAGTTCTCAGAACAGAAGTTTGACTCTGTGTGAATATTCTCTAGCAGTAAAACATGA
The DNA here is from genome assembly GCA_030347415.2 of Decapterus maruadsi. Lineage (NCBI taxonomy): Eukaryota > Metazoa > Chordata > Actinopteri > Carangiformes > Carangidae > Decapterus > Decapterus maruadsi. The sequence goes on along the minus strand of CM064902.1, from coordinate 408,495 downwards.
GATTCATATAATCTGGCATTATACAACAACACCAGAATTTCACGGAATTTTGGGTGAACTATCCCTTTAATTGTTGAATGTAGCTACAGGCACATCAGGTGAAGATGAAATGACAACACCACTGATGTGGTCACAGGTGGAACATCAGTCTATAATGTGTAATCAGTAGCAGGTAGACGACAGCGAATGCAGCTGCACTTCCCAGAGCGTGGAGAGGAGATACATTCAACCACAAGACTCAACCGTGATCTTCAGCTGTCATCATCTTGAAGACACACTTTTCTCTTCTTCTGCTGAAACAATCTGTTTGTAGCAGAAAGACAGAGCGTGGTGTCGGTGAAAACTCTGCATGCGAACAGTGGGCAGCATGACGCACATTTAGAATATAGGGGGACACAGCGATCAGAACAGACGCATGTCTTCCACTCAGCATAAACCAAGGAAGCAAGTACTCCTAATTAAATGTGAGCCTGCTGCAGGCAGATTATTCCAGAGAACTGATCAGCTCCACACAAAAAGAGCCTGATGGGAGGTCATCACGACTGCAGATCGCTCCATTCCTACCAACATCTGCACACACGAGACTGAAGCGGAACCGTGCGAGGTCAGCAGCCGTCCTGTTTACTCACATGATCTCATGCACGGAGAGAACTAGTAACTTTGAGCTGTAGGGTAAACACAAACAGGTGCTGAGCGTCTGCTCACTGTGACTCAGCTGCACGCTGCCGGTCAGACCCACCAAGTCATGTTTGCACCAATTTGTGAATAAACACGTTGCAGCAGCAGCTTTTTAAGCAGCAGGCTGCTGGTGAAGGCAGAGCAGACCGGAGCTGGACCAGCTCTCAGAAGACAAAAGAAGAAAACTCACGCAACCCTTTGTCTCAAAGGGCTTCACATAGCAGACTTTTTACTTATGATGGGTTTTGAAAATATGTTTGTGTTTTCTCCTGGTTTTATCCCACTGTGAGTCTACACTGAGTAGCCCCACCCAGGAGTGTACCTTCCCCAAGGCAGGGACTCGTTTAGCCCTTGGAAAAGTTCCTGAATTACAAAAGTTCCTGCAGTGGAAATGCACCTAATGACATGTGAGCAAAGTCGAGCTTTTTTCCTGTATGATTGAGAGAAACATAGCTCAGAGAGAAGGAGAGAGCGACGTGACGTGAAGTTAAGCTAAAAAGAAGAGGGGGAGTGGTGAAAGAGAGGAGACAGATGTCAGGAAAGTCAGCGTGAAAGATGCAGAAACAGCAAGCCAGCGAGAGGAGAGGGAGGCAGAGCGTGGAGAGAGGAGGCGCAGCAAAGCAGGTGACATGGAAATTTCAGAGATAAAAGTCAGGATAAGTGAGTAATGATGAGACATGAAAGCTGAGAAAATAAAGTCTCTGTTACACAAGATCCCACATGAAGAGGACTGAGAGACAGTCAGGTAGGAAAGCAAAATAAGGAAGAGACAGTGTTTTTATTAGCATTTTCATTTTACGTTTAGTCAAAGGAATGATAGCAGAGGAGGCAGGAAAGAATCCAGAGCAGCAGGAGAGCAAACTGAGATCTAAGATTGGATCTTAGACCAGTGGAGGCAGAAATTTGATTTTACAGAAACTTAACCACCAAGAATCTTTGAAGTTTTCAAATCATAAGACATTATTGTCTGGAAAAGTTTTCCATTGGTTTAGTGGGAATGGCTCTGAGCGCTTCTAACCAGTGACCTGATATTCTCACTGGTCGAAATGAGTTTAAAATGTACATCTGAACCTCCTGGACGGGGACATGGTGGGTTCTGTCACACTGGATGAGCACTGAGCACAGAGACAGGAGGGGGGGGGCAGAGGAAATGTGGTTTGTCACGGGTATGGGTGTGCACGCTGGTTACAGAGGACGTGCAGGGTTATATAGGGTTGGGGGGGGGGGTCAGGGTCACGAGGAGTCTCAGAGACAATAGTAAATAATTTTACACAATTCCAGAGGATTAGCCGGCTCCACATGCGTGGATAACACATTCAGGACCTGATTATTCAACATCACGGAGGATTGATGACACGCTGAGATCACACACCAAACCAGCACCGCCACCTCCAGAGAGGAAAACAAGGGAAGAGGAGGAGTGAAGCCCAGAGAGGAGAAAATGAAGGTAAATAATTAAGATCGAAATTGGGTTTGAAACACAGAGCATGAGTTTGAAAATTAAAAGAGTCACCGGAGGAGGAAGAGGAGGAAGAGGAGGACAGGAGCTCTGAAGAAGGACAATGAGACGAAGTCAAGATGAAGATGATCTTGGCTTTGGGTTAAAGAACTCACCCGCATATCATATCACCCCCACAACCCCCACCCCATTCCTACTGGGGGATCTATCTTCCCTGGATGAGATTCAACCATTTGCAAAATATATATTTTCTTTATTCATGATATACAAATATATATATATACTGTATATGTACTGTATATACTGTATCTACATCAGACAGACTTTAAAATGAGCCTATATTTCAAATGTTAATGTACTGCATTCCATGGACTTCAAAATCTAAAAGAATGAAATAATAATTGAGGGGCTCCAAAATGGAACTTAGAGGAAGCTGTGAGGAGGAGGGGGTTTATTTATTTTTATTTAACCTTTATTTACCCTGGCAAGCAATTAAGAACAAATTATTATTTACAAGTGCAGCCTGAACCAAAGAGCAAAGGCTCTTTGAGGGGGGAGGTGGAAGGGGGTGCTAAAAGTAAAAACAAGGTTATATAAATTAAATTACAGAATAACAAACAGTTAATAAATAAATGCATTACAATAAAACAGTCAAAACAGTGGGATGTGACAAGTAGGCCTGTTTCAATTGACAGTGAGAGTTAGAGGACAGAGAGTTGGAGGTGTTTTGTAAAGCGTTCCAGTCATTAGCTGCAGCAAACTGGAAAGCGCTGCATCCAAAGACGGTGTGGGCTTTGGGGATGGAGAGTCTGATGAGTTTACTGGACCTTAGACTGAGGGCAGAGTGGGAGAGGTGCAGGAGGGAAGAGAGGCAGAGAGGTGTTACACCAAGTATGGTTTGGTAAATGAACTGAAGCCAGTGGCGGAGCCGTGTGGTGTGGAGGGATGTCCAGTCTATAGTGAATGGTGCCCCTGTGGCAAACCGGGTGGTGCTGAGGGTGGATTGAGATGGTGTCACCATGGTCAAATATGGGCTGGATGGTCATTTGAACAGGTATGTTTTTGGCTGAACGGGTGAAGGAGGCCTCGTTAAGGTATAGGCTTTGACCTTTGACTGCAGGTGATTGATACGGCTGGTGAAGGAGACAGACAAGTCCAACCAGAGGCCGAGGTATTTGTAGCAGGTCACAAACTCCAGACCAGAGGATTTTAGGGCCAGTGGTGGAGTCACATCTCCGGTCTAAAATAATGCATCTGGTTTTCTTGTGGCGCGTTTCCACTGGCACGGTACAGCACGGCACGGCACGGCTCGGCTCGGTGTGGTTGTGTTTCCATTACAGCTGAGTTCTCTAGTAACTCCTCAGCGGGGGCGGGGGCGGCACGGGGGTGATCGCGGAGATCGCATTGTCCGTCTCTCTTTTTTCGATCCGCTCGTCAGCTCCAAACTCACTGGTCTGCACCTCGTTAACAGACACAGTGTGGATTTACACACAGCAACAGTTTCCTCAGGTGAAGGAATAACAACAGTCTCGATACAGATCAGCTGGCGCTGTTGCCGCAATGTTTTTAAAATTTCCAGCGGAAGGCAGTCAGATGACGTCACGTTATAGTAACGCTTCGGCTCGCTTGGAACCAGGGCCGAGGAGGTACGAAAAATGGGACCTGGTACCAGGTACTAGGGCTAGTGGAAACACGCAAATAGCGCGCCGAGCCGTGCCGTGCCGTACCGTGCTAGTGGAAACGCGCCATTGGTGTTGAGGAGAAGATGACGGCTATGGAAGTACTGCTCAATGAAGGTGAGAGAAGGATTAGTATTCATTTTGTTGATTGATTGATTAACTTTATTTTTGCCCACATGAAGACATGAACACATGAAGTAGCAATAAATAGATAGAAATACATTGTATAACTAATACATAGGAGAAGTACCTGGATACATGATGAAAATGATTAGCTGCAAGTTAGATCACATCATCAGCTACAGCTGTTTAACAGCTACAGGACAGATGACCTCAGGTATCTATGGACCTGGTCTTCCTAGTAGAGGACAGCCTCCTTCCTGAGGGTCACAGTCTGAGCTCCTTGTTCAGAGGATGCTCAGGATCTACCGTCACCAGACACATTCACTTTGTTGTGAGTTGTGTGTTGTGGTGGGCGTATTGAACTGTGGGTAACGAAAGTGGACACACCAGGCTAATGCATTCAAGACCTCCTCTGTCGAGGCCTATTCTCCCTGGCAACTGTGACCTGTAGCCGACAAAGAGCGAGGAGACGGGGAACAGGAGGAGCTGCACAGATGCACCAACATGGAGTGAGCAGGAGAAGCCGCCTCCCTCTGACCTCAGCATAAACATCACTGTCTCAAATCAATTTCACACAAAAAAAATACATTGCATAAAGATGAAGTATAAAGTTTATTGCCCTCAGCTGCTCAAGGTGTGTTAAAATGCTGGAAATATTATGGTCTGGGGTTGCCAGGGGCCCCACAGGAAACAGGAACGGGTTCCGCTACAATCAGCAAAGTTGTGGACACAAACGTCATGTGGTTCCCAGTTAGAGAAGAAAGTGAAACAGAAAAGACGACAATAATCCAAAGCAGACCTCCTGGTCCAACGTGATCCACTTCAGACAGAGTCCAGAGACTCAGCAGGTCACACAGTGAGAGTAATGTAACCTTTATTCAATCAACCAGTCACCAAAACCACTAAAACAAAGAGCCATGTAGTCATTAACTTGAGCTGTCCTATCGTAGAAATAAAAAATATGTCATTTTCCTGTGTGGACTCTTCAACCCCATCACATTGTCCCACACCACCGAGTAATGACCTGTCCTCACACACACACACACACCGTGGTGTCCAAACACTACTCCTGTACCTGTGCTCATACTGAACACTGTGCTGCTTTGTGTTCGCCTCACCGCAGAGAAATATGACTCTGTCTTGGTTTTTATCCCGCTTGACAAGCAATTTGAAACAGAGGGACACAGGACTGGGTGGAGATGTTTGTGTGTGTTTGTAATGATGCATCGCTCACACACACACCAGGTGTTTGGGAGACGTGTCCTGGCCTTGCCGGGCGGATCATTTTTCAGCCCTCGGGAGGCGTTGGAATAGAGACGGTGTTTTGGGAAAACACCCAGGGAGGGATGGAAGTGTGCTAATGTTGGTGTTTATTGTGAGACTTGGGTCAATTGTAGTGGATGAATATCATCTGTGCTGAGGGAACAGTGTGGAGAGTTATGAAACTCCTTATTGACCTGTATCTTTGTTTCAACCAGTGAAAGGAAGAACGGCATTATAAAATAACGCTGTGACTTGTGATGCTACTTTTTTCAGTAACGAGTTATTTAATAAAGTGACTGTTTCCCCCGTTGCAGTACAACACTGTTACTGTTACTTGACTCAAGAAGTCTCGTCACAACATCACACCTGTCAAAGTCTACACATGTCTTTCAGTCATTTATCTGGAACTAACTGAGTCACTTAGAAATCCTCTGCAGGTAATAGCTACACCCTTTAAAGGGATAGTTCACCCAAAATTCAAATGTCATTATCTACTCACCCTCAGTGTTGGGGGTAACGAGTTACAAAGTAACGAATTACTGTAACGATATTACTTTTTTGGGTAACGAAGTAAAGTAACGCACTACACTGGAAATATTGGTAACTACACTACTTTACTAGACCATAGGAACGCGTTTTCCGGCGTTACCCAAGCCGTGTTTGGCTGTGTAGAGTTTAGATCGGTGCAGGTCGTCTGCGTCCTGTCTGTGTCTGCTACCTGCATGAGCACGTTGCCATAGAGATCGATTTGAGTCGAGCGGCGTTGCTGCCGGTGCGAGAGGGACATGGAGACGAGACTCGGGGTTTCGGCCGGTGGCGAGCGATATTCTCATTACTTTCAGTTCAGAGAGCTGTTGTCGAGCTGCAGCAGCAGAAACGAGGGAGATTATGGTTAGTTAAAAGTGTTGGGCAGCGGGGTCCACTCGGGTCTAAACGCCCTGACCAGAGGGATGACACACGGAGTGAAGGTAGCGGTGCCGGTGACGTCCAGACTCGGTCCCAGAGCTGAGCAGCAGGTGCTGCAGCGAGGAGAGGAGCAGCGTGCGTAACGGTGCAGGACTTGTAACACCAAGAAAACTCCACAGTTTTCTGGAAATCACCCAGACATGAGGAAATGCACATATAAGAGCTTTTGCGCATCAGTATCTGCAGTCATTTGTGGCAAAGCAGTTAAGACTCGCCTTTCAAACGCGCTAAATAAAGACACAAAAACTTCCTCCACAATCTGTTTCAGGTTAAAAAATAATATTTATAGACAAATCTATTTGCATCTCCTCCTCCCAATATGGCAGAAACGCTCATATTTGCATGTTCATCAAGGCAAACACGCACGTGCAATTTTGCCCGTTTGAGAGACGCAATCGCCCGGTTAGATCAGCTGTGTCAAGTTTACACACGTTTTTGTACACGCAAACCTTTTGTACATTCGGGCCTGTGATACTGAGCTATGATGTTTGTCCATGTATACTTGGTAAATTCAGAAATGGGAAAGTAAAGTAATAAGTAGTGAAGTTACTTTTCAAGTGCAGTAACAAGTAAAGTAATTTCATTACAATTTACAGAAGTAACGAGTAATAAGTAACTAATTACTTTTTTTGAGTAACTTCCCCAACACTGCTTACCCTCATGTCGACTAAGAGCTGTGAGAATTTTCAGAGTCCTCCGTTCCTTCTCTGAGTTACGGGGGGTCCACGCAGCAGTATTTGTCCATATAATGGTTGTCAATGGATACCACTTTTCTTGGTCCAAAAAGACACACCAAAAAACATCCAAATACCTCCATACTGCTCGTCTGTAATGTCCCTCTTGTATTGAAGCCCCAACATGAGAAATTGTTCCGTGCACTGACAGGAAGAGCAGTGAACTGAGACACTGGGCGCTTCCGCTACAAACAAGCTTCAGACTTGTTTCATTTTTTTCAGAACAATTTACAGTAGGCTAGGTTAGGGTTAAAGTGACATATTTGAGCATCTTATAAACAAGTAAGACAATAGTTACTTTTCCTTGTAATTAGTTACTATAACAAGTAACTATAATTAATTACTTTGTAAAAGTAACATGTCCAACACTGGTCTCAGAACACAAAATGCATAATCGCAAATTCTGAAACACACATAGGGCAATGTGGGACATTTGCAGCACACACACACACAGCTGATCAGAAAGTGTGTTGTGCGTGACAGACAGACAAACACACGCTGACAGACTGCACTCAGCAAAATAAAAATCTCATTATGCTCATGAACCTGAAGGTAAGAGAGCAGTCTCTCATCTCAACCCATGGCCTGGAATATTAAAAGGCTTTCTGCATCTCTCGTCTGCTCCGGCTCCCGTCAAGCCCCCCCCCCCTGCCTCTGCATACATATGACTGCATCTCTCCATTCCCACATTCACTGGCCTTTGGGATCAAACACCCTCCCGTACCCCGGGGGCCCGGGCTTGAAATGAATTGCAATTACAGCCCTGTTTTTCTCACAGCCCTTTCTTATTATTTCATTGTTGTCTTCCTTTTTTTTATTCTCAGTCTCCCTCTCAACTGGTCCGGGTATAAAAGTATAATCCGTTTGTTCGTTTTGACCAAAAAACGAAAAAACGGAAATACCATGGTTTTTTCCTTTTTTATGTTCAAACAAAAAACAATAAATGAAAAAAACAGAGCCGTTTTTCCGTTTTTGGTTTTCGGAATCAAAAACGAAAAACGAGAAAACCACAATCAAATAACGACCCAAATTTGTTTTTTGTAAATTCATTTGTTCGTTTTTCGTTTCATGCATAGACTGTATCACGGAGGGCAGACCGGAGCGGAAGTGAAACGTAGGACCTTCAAAGTAAGAGCTCCGCGTTTTGAAGCGTGTTGGCTACAGCGCCGGACAATTCAAAAGAAAAAAAAACCCCGAAACGAATTAAATACAAACTCATAACAAATCGCCTAAACTATTACCATTTTATAAATGATATAATGTGATATTTTGGCTACTTTCCCCACAACTGTCAGGATCCCTGGGGGATTTTCACAATAAGGGCACCGGGTCGCACTGGGATGCGGGGTCAACGTCGTGAGGTGAGTGTCTCGGTGAGTGAGTCAAACTTTGTTGTGGTTGACGACTTAATCACTACTTCACTCATTAAGTAGATCAGACGTTATGTTGTTTTTCATAATTTCGACCTAACTTCTCCAACCAGTGTGAAAGTTGTTGACCTGTAGCTAACGGTTAGCTCCAGAAGATAATCGACGCCAGCAATGCTAATGTTTACAGGTAAATTAGCTAGCGGTTGTAGCTAACAAACAGCTGTTGGATGCTAACGTTACGTCTTTGGTTATTATCAGCTCTTTAACTGCACCTCATTTGAATATTTTCTTCTCTAAATCTGTGAGAAATGTCCTCATTTATGGTAGAAGTGAATAAATACGTAATCAAACGTTAGTTGTGTTCACAGAATGTGGGTAACTTATACCAGCATCATGTTTATCCACAGGCTACAAAGCAGCCTAAACTAAGTCTGAATGAAATCTGAAATGTCATGTGTGTCCCTGTTTGGCAGATGTGGGTCCACCGTGAGCTGATGCATGAACTCATCCCATGACAGCACCAGGATCAGCTTGAAACAGCCAGAGCTGGTAAGTTGAGAGTAAGCAGTGAGTAGAGTCCATCATTTAGTAGAATCTAGTAGAATGTTGACTGGCTGGGAGCGTCTCTTTTCTGTGGGGCAGAAGCTCTTCCTCATTCATACGAGAGCTCTGCTCTTCGTGTCTTCTGTTATACAGGTCGGTAAAATGTGAAACACATCACAGCAAGCAACAAAACACGATTATTAATGTGGTGAACATGATTATCGTAATGTAAGGGTTACAGCCGTAATGTGTTTAGAGTAGGCTATGGAAGTACGGTACAGTAGTTTCAGTTTGTTTACATCGCTGTTAGCAACGGTAACGTTAGGCTAATGGCCGCTGCACAGTGTAATGCTAGTGGATTCCCGCGGTATTTAAGTTCAATAAGACCTCCCGTGCGTCTCTTTTGTATGCTGAAATCTCGAATAGATTACGTATGATGTGTTATTGAATGTATTATATTGAGTTAACCGTTGGCTTAGTATTAGCTCTCAATAAGTTATATGTGAGACTCATAAATGAGATGTGATTAATGTGAAATGACTGAGAGTAATATCAGTAATAGGAAATAAGTAATATTCCTCATTGAACATGGTTTAATACTAGGGTTTATATGTGCCTTTGAAACATTCTTTTGACATATTTTGAGTATTTGTAATCACTAAGAGAGATATATATATTGTGTTGATTCTGAATAAATTCATACGAGAGCTGCCATGGTGAAAATAACTTCTGCTCTTCGTGTCTTCTGCAACACATAGCTACACAGCTACAGTATAGACTTTGACTGCTGAGGGACACATCACATTACATGAAGCCCTCTCCTCTCTTTTGGTGTTGTTATCATCTATCATCTGTTGTACTTTGGCCTTGGTCTTACACCCTCTCTGTGTTTTCCAGATTTCTCTAGAGCTCCACCTGCAGCGCCTCCCTTCCTCTGCCCCTACACCAACCAGCCTGCCCATCAGTGCTCCTGCTCTCCTGTGGATGGAGTGTCACTCACCTCACATGCCTTGGAAGGAGCTTCAACATGTCTGCTTTCTGAGCTCCAAACTGTACCTACTGAGAATGGCTTTCACAGTGAAACACAGCCTGCTTTCTAGTGCAAAGGATAGTATGAAGACACAGACATGCTGCGTGCCAGGTTTTTACAAATGTTGAACAATTAATAAATGCCCTCCAGAACCAGGCCCCATCTGACCTCACTGACCTTGTTGGACCATCACACCCCTCCTGGCTGTCAGAAGCGATGCAAGTCATCAGGAGCACTTTCTGAATCTTTCTTTTTTCTTATTCTTCTTGTTGTCTTTGGAAATTAGTTACTTTCTATTGTTTTGATGCATTGTGTTCATGAATTAAATTTTGTAAGTTGGAACTCAGAACCGGACTCTGATCTGTTAACTGCACTGTACTGACTACTTTTTTACAGCTATGAAGTATGAAACCTTTCTCAGTCCTAACCTCACTGACCTTCACTGGAAAGACTGTATAACAGACTTATTATTCAAATTTAGTAGCATCTTGTCACTTATTGTAATACATTGAAATACATACAATACATCTTCATTGACCTGATAGTCACAAGGTGTGTGAACTGGTCTCCTGGGTAAGCTAACTGATGCTTATGGTAGGATGATCTCATCTTCATGAACTGTTGCATTGCTTTACTAACAGAATTCGGCCATGTTGTGTACACCATCACTGATGAATACAAACAACAAAAATACCACAATGATTTACGATGACAGTATGAGCTACTGTGCACGTTTCATTTGAGTAGAGTAGAGTAGAGAATACTTTATTCATCCCAAGGAGGGAAATTCAAATTAGTCCAGTAGCTTATACGACAATGACACACAGAAAAAGAAAAAAGAAAATAAAGATGGAGCAGGGCCTCTGGATGGAGCAGGAACCTCCAGGTGGGGCAGGGCCACGGGATGGAGCAGGACCCGTCAGGTGGAGAAAGGTCACCGGATGCAGCAGGACCGCTGGATGAAGCAGGAGCGATGGTGAAGGGGCAGCTGGGTGGATCAGGATCATTGGTGGAGGGGCCAAATCATTTTGCTGATCTGCCCCACGACTATATTCCTCCATCTTGCAGCAAGGAGAGAGGAGCCGTCCACCACCGCTGCTTTCCTAGTCAGTCAAGGTGCCATGAAGTGGATGATCCAGGCCTCCTCCTTCTTCAGTGCTCTAGTGCCTCAGGATGTTTAGTCTGTATCCTAGCAACAACTTCATGGAGAACTTCAGATGGAACTTAAGCAGTTGCCATTGGGTGGGATGTACACAAGTGTTGTTATGATTTGAAAAAATAAAATAAATGTCTACTTTCTGGGTCTTCACCAATATCTCCAGCTCTTCATCACTCTTGTTGGACAGAGAGTTGATATTTCCAATGATGACTGACCTCAGGAAGGACCGGACATCTCCACCTCCAAGCCTTTAACTTTGCACCAGCAGCAGCAGCAGCAGCAGCAGCAGCAGCAGCAGCAGCAGCAGCAGCACAACAACCACCACAAAAGCACCTCTTCATCTCTTCTGGGACAGGATGATGTCCTCCAGATCTGTCCATTTTCAATGAAAAAAGCTCATCTTTGAAGAATCTCTTCTCTCCATAGAAGCATCCATCAGTAGATGACAAAAACACAACAAAAATAAAGCAAAATGTTGAGTAAAAACTCAAAAACTCAGAGCTACCAGACTTTGCTGCTCCCAGTTGAAGCGCATGTTAAAGCATCTCTTCTCTCATCATCATCCAGTAAATGAAAAGGCAGTGTTTACGTATGAAAATGAATCAATCTAGGCCTACCCTACTACAACTTACAACTTTTATTGCTGGACACTCAAAGCTGAGCTGAAACTCATGCACCCTGGCACAGATGGGCAGGTGCATCGGAGAAGACGTGTGTGGTCGAATAACATGAACAAAGGCTCCGGCACACTGTCTACACTTGCACAGGTTTGTTAAAAAAAAACATTTTGGTCCTGAGACCGTTCTTGTGAACCTGATGAAGGTCTCAGGACCGAAACGTTGTTTCATAAAGCTATGCAAGTAAAGACAGTGTGCAGGAGCCTTTGTTCATATTGCTGTACACTCAGCACATATCAGATATCTTGTCATGCTTTCAACTGTGTGGTGCCTGTCTGGAACTCTTTTCTATAGAACAATTAAGTTAGGAAGTGATATGGTTAAAATCAGGTTCTCTTTATTGTCATCAGACACTTTACATACTGTGACTTGAGTCTTACAGTACTGCATCTCCGACTTCAATATCTCTGATCCGGTGGAATGAGTTGGGAGAGGCTGTTCAAAAGCTGACAGGAGTCTCTAATGATGCTTCTGCACTTGACAAACAGCATCGTTGTGCCAGCTCTGAAGTAGATGGGCAGTGTGACCCTATGATTGTTTCTGCTCATGACCCTCTCATCTGAAGCATTATGTCAATCATTGATTAATAAAAAATAATAAAACATTCTATTTATGTTTATATTGTATTTATTCAAACAAACAAGATAAAAGAATACATTCAATAAATACTATGAAGAATATGATCAACACATGAAGAATGAAACACAGAAGCTTATTACACTTGGGGATTACAAGCAAGTTTGAAAAGGTGGGTTTTGAGCAAATATTTGGAAGCATTTCAGCCAGTACAGTCACAGGTGTTGGAGAGAGTTCAAAATGGAGGGGGCAGCGATGGAAAAGGCTCTGTAACCCCAGGTTTTGTGCTTGGTACTGAGAGGAGTAGCGGAGGCAGTGGGAGGGGTGTGATGGTCCAACAAGGTGAGTGAGGTAGGATGGGCCTGGTTCTGGAGGGCTTTGAAGGTGAGGAGAGGGACTTTGAACTGAATGTGACAAGGAATTGTGAGCCAATGGAGGTTCTGGAGGTAATATAAATTCCAAATTCATTTATTAATTGTTCAACATTTGTAAAAACCTGGCACGCAGCATGTCTGTGTCTTCATACTATCCTTTGCACTAGAAAGCAGGCTGTGTTTCACTGTGAAAGCCATTCTCAGTAGGTACAGTTTGGAGCTCAGAAAGCAGACATGTTGAAGCTCCTTCCAAGGCATGTGAGGTGAGTGACACTCCATCCACAGGAGAGCAGGAGCACTGATGGGCAGGCTGGTTGGTGTAGGGGCAGAGGAAGGGAGGCGCTGCAGGTGGAGCTCTAGAGAAATCTGGAAAACACAGAGAGGGTGTAAGACCAAGGCCAAAGTACAACAGATGATAGATGATAACAACACCAAAAGAGAGGAGAGGGCTTCATGTAATGTGATGTGTCCCTCAGCAGTCAAAGTCTATACTGTAGCTGTGTAGCTATGTGTTGCAGAAGACACGAAGAGCAGAAGTTATTTTCACCATGGCAGCTCTCGTATGAATTTATTCAGAATCAACACAATATATATATCTCTCTCTTAGTGATTACAAATACTCAAAATATGTCAAAAGAATGTTTCAAAGGCACATATAAACCCTAGTATTAAACCATGTTCAATGAGGAATATTACTTATTTCCTATTACTGATATTACTCTCAGTCATTTCACATTAATCACATCTCATTTATGAGTCTCACATATAACTTATTGAGAGCTAATACTAAGCCAACGGTTAACTCAATATAATACATTCAATAACACATCATACGTAATCTATTCGAGATTTCAGCATACAAAAGAGACGCACGGGAGGTCTTATTGAACTTAAATACCGCGGGAATCCACTAGCATTACACTGTGCAGCGGCCATTAGCCTAACGTTACCGTTGCTAACAGCGATGTAAACAAACTGAAACTACTGTACCGTACTTCCATAGCCTACTCTAAACACATTACGGCTGTAACCCTTACATTACGATAATCATGTTCACCACATTAATAATCGTGTTTTGTTGCTTGCTGTGATGTGTTTCACATTTTACCGACCTGTATAACAGAAGACACGAAGAGCAGAGCTCTCGTATGAATGAGGAAGAGCTTCTGCCCCACAGAAAAGAGACGCTCCCAGCCAGTCAACATTCTACTAGATTCTACTAAATGATGGACTCTACTCACTGCTTACTCTCAACTTACCAGCTCTGGCTGTTTCAAGCTGATCCTGGTGCTGTCATGGGATGAGTTCATGCATCAGCTCACGGTGGACCCACATCTGCCAAACAGGGACACACATGACATTTCAGATTTCATTCAGACTTAGTTTAGGCTGCTTTGTAGCCTGTGGATAAACATGATGCTGGTATAAGTTACCCACATTCTGTGAACACAACTAACGTTTGATTACGTATTTATTCACTTCTACCATAAATGAGGACATTTCTCACAGATTTAGAGAAGAAAATATTCAAATGAGGTGCAGTTAAAGAGCTGATAATAACCAAAGACGTAACGTTAGCATCCAACAGCTGTTTGTTAGCTACAACCGCTAGCTAATTTACCTGTAAACATTAGCATTGCTGGCGTCGATTATCTTCTGGAGCTAACCGTTAGCTACAGGTCAACAACTTTCACACTGGTTGGAGAAGTTAGGTCGAAATTATGAAAAACAACATAACGTCTGATCTACTTAATGAGTGAAGTAGTGATTAAGTCGTCAACCACAACAAAGTTTGACTCACTCACCGAGACACTCACCTCACGACGTTGACCCCGCATCCCAGTGCGACCCGGTGCCCTTATTGTGAAAATCCCCCAGGGATCCTGACAGTTGTGGGGAAAGTAGCCAAAATATCACATTATATCATTTATAAAATGGTGATAGTTTAGGCGATTTGTTATGAGTTTGTATTTAATTCGTTTCGGGTTTTTTTTTTTTCTTTTGAATTGTCCGGCGCTGTAGCCAACACGCTTCAAAACGCGGAGCTCTTACTTTGAAGGTCCTACGTTTCACTTCCGCTCCGGTCTGCCCTCCGTGATACAGTCTATGCATGAAACGAAAAACGAACAAATGAATTTACAAAAAACAAATTTGGGTCGTTATTTGATTGTGGTTTTCTCGTTTTTCGTTTTTGATTCCGAAAACCAAAAACGGAAAAACGGCTCTGTTTTTTTCATTTATTGTTTTTTGTTTGAACATAAAAAAGGAAAAAACCATGGTATTTCCGTTTTTTCGTTTTTTGGTCAAAACGAACAAACGGATTATACTTTTATACCCGGACCTCAACTCCTGCTTGAAATCATCATGGTGAGGACTTTTGGGTGGGTCCTCACACACACACACACACACACACACACATGCACATGCGGTCGTAAAGGGATAATTCACTTTCTATCTGCAAAAAAAAGTAAAGCAAATGACACTCCTGCTGGGTTTCATCACACCTGTTTTTTTTTTTCTTTGACTGCCAAGCCTCAGTTTGCACTCAGTCTCTGTCACTTTCTACCTTGCAGCCGTTTCACCATTTCACCTTTAGCTAGAGTTTAACTGCAGTGAGTGATATCAATGCTGAGACAAAGGTGTGGGGTATGAGTCCAGATGGGTGTGCACCAAGAAACTGCATTTGTAAATGAGAGGGAGCGGTTGGGGAGGGGTGGTGGTGGGGTTGGGCAGGGAGGGGGGTATTGATCCTAAAAGACGACAGTCGGGCTCTCTGATCTCAGCCAGACCCCTGGTCTTCCCACAGAGCCGTCTGCAGCATGGCCAGTCCTCATGGCAACCAGAGTGAGTGTGTGTGCTCTGTCCTCTCTCTCCACATCTATCCTTAAAGGACCTGAGTGTGTTTACTGTCTTTTAGTCCCAGCACAGTTAAGTTAAAAGCTGCAACAAAATGAACATGAGCTACAGTTGCTGTTGCAGTTACTGTTCCATATTCTAATGAACATTCACAGTCTGCCAACAATCTTCTGCTTAACTGTAACAGTTCCCTGCTGTGACAAATATGTTGTTTAACATCATTCTAACAAATAAAAACTCAGGTCAGGATGAGGCCTCCAGCCCCGCCCACCACCTGCATGCTCCAGGTTGACAGGTGAAGAGAAGAGAGGAGGAAACATCAAAGAGATTCAGCCACATGTCTGAGCCTGTTGAGGCCAGAGGAGCTGGCTTCGGTAGCATCTTTTATGTAGCTGTGTCTCAGTTCAGGGGCTGGATCCTTTGGAGGACGCAGCCGACACAGTCTGGTGGCAGTGGCTTTGGAAAGGGTCCTCTGTTGCCCCCATACAGTACATACACCTACATACACACACACACTTTCCAGCCGGTGTAGGTCCTGGATGTGCTCAGGCTGCCAGATCAGCTTGGGTTCCTGCGCTTACGGATGACACGCATTACGACAAATCCTGATTTTAGCACAGAAAGTTTGCAGTAACACAAATACGTTTTTTTAATTATTATCTTTTTTGCGTTATTAAAGGACAATTCCGGGGAAATTCAACTCAGGGCTGTATTTTCCTAATATTTTAGGTCTAAAAGAAGGAATCTGAAGATTTTCAGTTTAATGTCTCCTGTTTTGTGGTAGTTGTGTCTGTCCCTGCATCGCCACGGCAGCAATGAATGAGTGGATTGAAGTTCCGCTGCTTAGGCTGTTTTTCCACAGACAGCGTCAGATGGTGACTCAAACATGCACAGAGAAGTGGGGAGCATACATCAGTCCGACTAGCCATTCCACAGCGTTAAGGTTAGGTTTAGGGTAAGGTTAAGGGTTAGGGCAACTTAAGTCGGAGAAATGGGAGGTCGGACTAATGTACGCAAAAATAAAGAAATGTATGGTCGGAGAAATGGGTAGTCGGACAGACGTCATGCGCCCCCAAGAGTTTTATTTACTCCAAGCAAGTCAAGAGTTGATGACATATTCGTCTTACTGAAAACTTTCCTCGCTAAAATCAGGATTTGTAATGCGTGTCATCTGTTAGCACAGGAACCCAAGCTGATCTGGTTGTAGCCTGAGCACATCTAGTGCTTACACCAGCAACCATGGCTACCATGGCTACAGCGCGGAGCTGCCTTCTCATCCCAATAGCTACCTTGCTAGGAAGCAAATTAACGGCGTTCAAAGAATCTTAGGAGGACAGAGCGGACGCACGGTGCAGTGTGTCCTCTCTGAACGGGCAACAGAAGGCCCGATTTGGAGCCCTCGGATTGGGACGGTTCCAGGGTGCCATTCCGAAGGGCTGCCATTCCGAATGTTTACTTTAATGTGTCGGAATGCCGGCCCTTAATTATTTATGGAAAAGGGCTGCCATTCCAAACCTGAAAAAAGTCCGCCATTGAAAGGTTTAAGGCACAGGGCACGAACTGCTGTCCCCGCGGCGCAATCATGTCAAGCCGGGCAGGAAGTCAAATTACGAGAGAATCCGGTCAATTTTCAAAATAAAACACATTCGAAATGGCGGCCCCTCGGAAGTTCGGAATGACGGACCTTCGGGAATTTTCGGACTGGCAGACCGTCGGAATGGCGGTCCTTTGGAATGGGGGTTGCCCCCCGATTGGGCCAGGTCTTGTTCCGATGATGTTATCTGCTTTGAAATGCCTCCTCTAAAGGAAGCAGCTGCTGAAATGGAACAAAGCTTACCTCGGTGTTATTAGTTAGCTTGGAATTAGCTGTGGTTAACATTTATTAGACGACTTCACAAGTGAAGTTTTAAGTCTAAACAGTCAAAGATTGATCTCTGTTTTTCTATCATTTACATTACGTTTATAAGGAACTAATGGAGACAGTTTTAATGATTCCATACAGAATCACTGTAACAATCAATAAACATGTCAGGATTCATATTCTTGGCAGGAGAGACAGGTAACAGCAACAAAACAAAACATTAAGATGATCTAGAAAAAAAGAAAGTAAATGATGGAGGCAGGCAGGAGAGTTCAGAGACTGGCTGACCTTGTCTGACGCTCCCTGAGAGACAGGCACGGGGCACATAGATAGTGGTCATGTAAATTAGGTTAGATTAGATTCAATTAGATCAAAGTCCATTGATCTGGAAGTTAAAACAGCAAGTAGATGTGCACAGGTTGAAACCTCTGATATGCAACCTCAAGGACAAAAACACAAAGACAGGCCAGAAACATGGACTATTTCTGCAGCGGAAGAGAAGCAATAAGAAAAGCAGTGCATCAGCAGGAAGACAGGAAAGAGATGTATGTGCTCTGACAACTACACACACTCACACACGGATAGAACACACTTTTGGAATCTTTTTACACACATCGTCTTGCTCTTTTTCACACATTTACACACAGCACGTAGAAGCACTGACAGCACAGATGCCCTCGTGCCCTTGTGGCTGTCTGAGGAGCTCGGCCCGACACACTCAGAGGCATCTCAAAGACTAGTAAAACACACACCTCTACACTGAAAGATACAGCCAACAGCCATTAGCTTTGTGCCCCAGAGGCAGTAGAAGATAATGTCAATGCCATGTGCTTTGTGTGAAGAGCAAAACTGGAGTCAGGAGACTGGAAACACTGTGAGCTAATTCCACCAACACCTTTAAAGTTGACCAGTTAATATGATGTACATGAATAGCCTTTTGAGGTAATGGGAGAGTGCATGGTGCAACTGAGGACGTACAACAGTGAGTGTGCGCCAAAATCTGCAGATACCCCATGAAATCCGCAGCCTCATGGCTAGAGGTGACTGAAGATGGATAAAGTGTTGTTTGTCAAGAAGCAGCTCCTCCAGCATGTCACTGCTCTCTGATGTCAGTCTGCCTGTCAGACTCTCTGATCCCAGCTGAAACCCTCTGGATGGACTGGCTCAACGTTTTGAAACAGACCAATGTCCTCTAAGAATCCAAGTTGTAGTAATTATGACAGGAGCGAGGAGAAGAGTGCAGCTGTGGTGTAGAGAGATAAAGAAAAGCAGCATTCAGTTCCCACATAGAACCAGCTCTGTTTACTTGTTCATAGAGGTACCATTATTTCTATAATGTGATGCATCATAGTGCCATATAAAAATAATATAATTAATGAATTAATTCAACTGTTAAGGGGAAAAAAAACTGTACTAAGCAAGCAAGCAAACAATTTCAACACTTATGAACTTTACTTTCAGCTAACCAGATCATGACCATTATCATCATGACCATCATGATAAAGGTTCAGTTTGTCCACCATGGTGGGGGCGCCATTCAGAAGACACTGCCATAGGGATGAATACCAGTCACCTGTATGGTAGTTGTCATACTAATAGGACTCACATGATGGCTAGTCATTGACTCTTAGGACCACCTCCAAGGTGTCTGCCCCCTCCCAGGGTCAAACACATGAGTGTCCCACACTGGTCTTTGGACGTGGAGAACCCTTGGATGAGAGGCAAAACATCTTCAAGAACCTAAAGAAGTCCAGTTGCCTTGAACTTTAGCACTTAACGACTACAATGACCTGGATGACTGAGAACCTTTATGGACATTAGCAGGTAACATAAATGTACTGTTATTTAATATAAATAACTGTGGGATGAATTAGCAGAAATAACAACAGACACCAATGATTCCAGCAGATCTACTGATTTCTATTCATCTTCAGTCTAGTGCTACTCTGAGGTGGACTTCTTTTTAAAATATTGGATCAATTGTTGGATGAACTGTGGTGACATCTGGTCTTGACATCCATTTCCCTGATAATTTTCTGAAATGATTAGATATAATTAGATATAAACATGTAAACATATAAAATTTGATATAATTTACTAATTAGTTGTTGTTGTTTTTTATTTGTGCAGTATTTTGACCAAATACTAGTTCAACTAATTACATTCCTCTAATTAGCAAATAAAATAAATGACCATATTGGAATTTGTGAGAAATGTTGTCAGCAGTTTATAACATAAAGCAAATGTGTTCATTTTACTCACACACATATCTATAAATAGTAAAAACCTGAGAAACCCATCATTTTGAAGTGGTCTATTGATTCTCTAGAGCTGTATATTTTACACCTTGCACAGAGTGAAGCTAATGTTGATTCATTCATTCTCAAAAAGTCTCAAAGAGTTTCTTTAACCTTTGTATCTCTGGAATGACCTACCCTTGCCTTCCCACTCTGAGTTGCTCTTTCTGTCTCTAAACAAAAACCAGGAAGTGTCTTTGAGTGGGGAGCTGCCTCTCAATGATATCCCACGCTTGTTCCATTCCAGCGCTCTGGCCTTTTTTTCTTTTTTTTTTAAGTTGTCTTCCCTCTCTGCAGAGGCCGTTCTTTCATCTTGAGAGTCCATCTTCCAGTTCAAAATCAGCCCTCTCTCCTCCTCCTTTCTTCTTCACCTCTCCCACTGTTCTCTTCTTTTTGAGCAACACCCAAATACCCAGATACATGCACATCGCCCACCTGCCCCTCCCCCACTGTGCACGGCTGCTTCTTTGGATCCAGTTATAGTCTGCTAGGTTTTGCTTAAAGGTCACCACGTGTACAGACACTGTATTACAGGCTGAGCACTTTTGATGGAGATTAAATCCAATTCAGTTCTTTTCTAGTCTAAAGGAAAAAGGTTAATAATGAATAATCCTCTAAGTGTATGGAAGCACCTGTTATTTCACAAACTAACAAGCTCTCCTGAATCTTTGCATCCAAACCAAGCAGGTTGTTTTGTGAAAGAACATAATGAAACCCTGACCCCTCCACAACCTTCATCATGATCATCACTGTCACATGGGATGACATCACGCTCCTGCTGTTGAGACCGGGATGAGTAACCAACATGGATGTTTAGATTGAAGCACAATTCTACCAACTCTAGGCTAACCACATGTTTAAAAAGATTTGAAGAGAGCACTGGTGAATAAATTGGATAAGTTGTTCACACATGTTAAATGATGATGAACCAAAAGTAGAATTAGCTTGGTTAAATCACCAGCACTTGGCTAGTTAGCGAGCTTTTATTTCATTTAACCATCAAAATTGTTAAAATGTTAGATTTTACATATGAGAAAATACTGAACAATCACAGTTATTCCTGAAACCTGCCATGCAACCACCTGCTGCTTTATTGACAAGACATCTCATTATTAAGACATTGGATCTCTCTTCTCTCTAAATCAGTTAGAACAAGCACATGTCAGTGGCAGCTGCTGGTCTTTTAAAGAAGAGAAGCTCATTTTCAGCCTGCAGTATGAATGAATGAACAAACTAAGGAAACTATATTACACTCAAACAAGGGGATGTAAGAATTATGTTAAACTGAAAGAAGGGAACACTATAACTGTGTTTTATTTACAGTGTATGATGGTAATGGACTGTATCACCAAGCAAATGCTGAAGAATGAGCTGCAGTTTGTCTCTCGGCGTCACTAAAATGTGCAAGAGGTCTGAACTGAATTTGAAAAATCCTTGGTGCCAAATTGCTGTCAATCAAAAAGGGATTCAGCAATTAGACAGATCCTCCAATCATCATGCAGAGCATCCGTGGGAGGGACAAAATTACAGCATTTATCCAATGACCGTCTAGTTTCTAATTCTTTACCGCCCCATTGAAGTCCATGGACGCTGAGCTGCAGCAGGTTTACAGTCATAGGCTACGTTATGGAAATCACGTCAGTCGACCTGCGATAGCTGATTCTGAACAAACTCGTCTTAGAGTTGAATGTTTTCTAACACATTTTACTCAATTAAATGTTTTGTTTTTTATACAGTATTTTAGAGGACACAGAGTTTGCTTGCAGTGTCCTCTACACATGTAGGCTACATGAGACAGTCTGTTTAGAATAAGACTTGCTAAAACTTCATTTGAACAAACTGAGGGAAAGAAGCCAGGAACAAAACATTGAGATGTCATCAGTCATCTTTAGTAAACTCATCACAGTGAGCAACATCATCATCATGTGTTTGAAGTCAAGTGTGTCCAGTATTGAGTATGTTTAGTCTTCAGCTGCTGAAAGCTTGATTGTTTCAATTGTCATCAAGTCTTTGTCCATGTGTGTGTGTGTGTGTTCTGGTTGTGTACAGTGGCTCAAGAGCTTTTCCCTCTGAAACTGCAACAGAAAATGAAATTAGAAAGAATCCAAAGAATGAAGCTGTGAAACACACAGATAAACAACTGGCTACAGCTGGTATGATGCTGCTGAACTGAAGGGAGCTGCATATTCAGGTGATAACTGTCACCTCATTAATGTAAGAAGCTCTGTTCACACTGTAACATTATTTTGTCCTTTGATAGATTGTTATCAGAATATTCATCACAGCCACTTCAAAGCTACTTAAGCAGCAGTAAACGGTGCGTTCAGGGGTTAAACAATCACACCTGATACCATCTTTAATAGGTTTTAGTCAAGAGTCTCTTCTGCCTGCATGTGTGACTCTGCCCCTCTACCACACAAAGCTGAGACATTAACTCATGGTTATATAGAATGAATCGCCTTGTGTACAACTACTTCCAGACAGAAAACCAGCATGAGAACAATAGTGATGGACGAGAGTTTTGCTTTTCCTTTTAGACTAATCTGATGTTTGTAAATTTTATAAAACCAATGATTGGACAAACATTACTATTTATGTGTGCACATTTTTTGTAATTAGTCATGGTTAGCATTGATTAGCCTGGCTAACGGTTAGCTGTTTTACTTTAATAACTCAGTGACTCAATAAACGGCCCATTAAAAAATATTTCCTCCAGCGGATAGGCTATCTGAGTTACAACATGACTGAGCTACTGGAGTACTACTAGTTTCATGTCGTGTCCCACAACGGGAGGGTTTTAACAGCTGACGTCCTGATGTTAGCTTTGCTGCCAGAGACTGTTTATATGTTGTACAATGATTTTATAGAGTGTTAGAGGTTCATAATATATAATTTTTTTTTTTGAATTTTTATTTAATTTTTGTGTGCCATATTCATTTGGTCTTCACCAGTAACAGATATTAAGCTTAGCAAAGCTGGACCGCTGAATTATTCAAAGCTTGTGGTTGCAGCCAAAAAAGGCCTGGTTAGCTGACGTCCTGATGTTAGCTTTGCTGCCGCTGTTAGCTTAGTTGCTTTATAGACACTGTGATTCCCCCAAACGGAATAAATACCACACATAGCAACACAAAACACACACACAGAAATAACCATTTCAGATTTGCCTATAGGGCGAGAAAAATAGTCTATATCTAAACTCTCATTCGTTACTACTCTTCTCATTCAAATTACGTGCTGGTTTTCTACCTGGAAGTAGTTGTATATGTAAACAACAAGGCGATTCGGTCTGTAGCCTACATTCACCTTCAGAATGGATTTGGTTCACAGTCCACAGCTACATACAGTAACACACACAGTGTCAGAACGCCGTCTACTCACATTCAGATGGTAACATAAGTCACTTTGAAAACCTGCAAGATAACATTCTCCCTCCCCCTTCCTATCGCTCCCTCCCTCCCTCCCTCCCTCTCCGTTGGCTGCTTTGCTGAGAGGCTGCTTGGTGGCAAAGTTCACCCAGAGATCAGGGCAGTAGGCGGTAGCAGAACCCCCCAAAGCACCGGATCCTCCACAGCCACGCTACTGTACATGCCCATGCACACACACACACATACACACACACATACACATACACACTGGAGACTTTGAACTGGACTCGTTCCACCTCCTATGGACGTTGTCTGTGAAAGCCTAGCTGTTAGCCCACACATGCAAATGCTTGCACTACATGTGGATTCCTTTTTTTTATCTTCTGTGGCCTTGAATGCCTCACCATACCTGCAAGTTACAAGTGTGTGTTGGATAATACAGTGTAGTTTTGTGTATATGTATGGATTTTCTGGTGCTGCACATGTGTTGGTGTTCTTTGTCTGGAACAGAACAGTGAAAATGAATTTCCCCTCAGGGACAATAAATCATGAATCTGAATCTGAAATAACTTTTTTAGAAAGAAAATAAGTCTAAACATGCAACAATTCTATCTGGTCATCTGAGTTCTTCTGTTTTCACCACTAACCACAGCCGTCTCTGTGGTGAATCTAAATCTTGTAAGCGATCTAAAGAAATTCTAAAGGATCAAAGGTTTTCTTTGCAGACATTATTTAGTCTTTTTCAGAGTGATTTCATCATACACTTAAACTTCACTCAGCAATTGTGTGCATGGAATGAAAGATGAAGCATGGTGCATTTACATCTATTCATCTGGCAGCTGTTTCTGTCCAAGGTGAGATACAACTGAGCTAAACTCCAGGAAGCAGGCCGAGGAGAATGATGTTTCTCACTCCTTTACTGCAGTGCTATTCAGTATGAAGGGTGCACACTCAGAATCACTTGATATTATATATGATTCACACTGAGAAATACAGGCCAGAAGTCCTACCTCTGGTCTAATACAATAACATGGTGTACCCACCGTCTCTGACTGATGTCTACAACTGGATTCTTTAATTTACTTCAGTTTGGGGCTTTTGAAAAACTTTTCTTTTCATTCATTTATTTATATTCTCTCTTGAACACACACACACACACACACAGAAAGAAAGAAAGAAGATGGATGGTTTCCCTGGCCGGATGTCTAGAAATAACTCACCCTGTGGGCAGTTTGTCTAATTAGTACAGGGAACAAATCTTATATTTTGACCTGGAGGGCACATGAGTACACATGAGTACACATGAGTACACATGAGTACACTGCAGCTACATCGCACGGTGTTTATTTGATACATTTGCTTCAAAAGAAATCTTCCAAGTATTAATCTTACATGAAATAATATGTTATGTTTAATGGGTTTTTTTCTGACAGATTGGAAAACAATAGAAAAGCCTATACATATATAAATACAGGTAACTTTTGCTCTGAAATGGCGATAGAAAGTTCTGTGAGGAAAGTTATAAGAGAGTAATGCATCACATAGATTTAACTGGTTATATGGAAGCTGTCTACCTGCACTAAAACTTGAAGTACAGTTTTAGCAGAGAACTTTTAATTGTACTCTCACACCCTCTCTATCCACACTAGGTTTCACTGGTCCACTCTCAGATCTCATTTCATCCCTCTTGTGCACAAAGTTTCACTCTCTACTGTATAAGTAAATGCCCTTTAGCTCTTTTCCACATCACGGTTCTCCAAAGAATAGTCCCTCTGCACCCCCACTCTTAATTTTTTCAACTGCATTGCATTAATTTAGCTTCATCTGGGGTTTGAAGCTTCATATTTTCTTTCCTTTGCAATGGAGCTGGTACAGTACAATTCCATTAAAAAGTGTCTGCAGCGGCTCCATGCGTCACGCCTAAATGCTAACGTCAACAGCAGGGTTTATGACACTCACATTTTAGTATAGGGTTGTTAGCAACTTAGCTTTAATTTGCACTAAACACATACAGGTGAGGCAAGTGTTCTGTCTTTTATACAGTATTAACCCCTATTCACACAGGATCAGTATTACCTGGGGACCTCTGGTAATTTGTAATAATTGAGGAGGACGTATGTGATCTTAATCTCATGCGAATGCGCCATGTCAGTAATTTGTAAAGTAAAAATTCCCCCGCGAATTACCTGCTATATTTCACCAAAGACCAACATCATGTGGTAAAACTAGTCCTGTGCGAATCTGCATCTCAGTAATTGAGGGACATTTTTAGTTTTTCTTCTACTTCTTCCCTGGTTGAAACCATACTGTACGGGTTGAAACATGGAAACAATGGAAAAGAAATTGGCAGACGTGCCTTCATACACAAAGCCCCCTCTGACTGGAATAATTTACCCCCATCTATTAGATCTGTCACTTCCCTTCATGTGTTCAAGACTTCATTGTTGTCCTTGTTTCAGAACCCCTGTTGTTGCTATTAGTTTTATTTTATTTATTTATGTTTTGTTTTTGTTTTTGTTTTTTTTGCCCTTGTGATGAGATTATGGGTTGATGGTGTACGGTGGGTCGGGCCGGAGGGATTTGGGAGCTGTTGTGCACACTTTAAGTGTATGTTGTGTGTTGTGTGTATGTGATTGTATTGTATTGTTGGATTGTTTGATGTATAGGACCCCCTGGAAGACGAGATGACACATCTCAAGGGGTTATCCATAATAAAATTTGAAAATGGAAACCGTACATGGACAAGCACTGAAACTTCTCCCAGCCCTTAGTCCACATGAGGGTGAGTAGATAATGAGTGAAATTTCATTCTGGGGTGAACTATTCCTTTAAGGTGCTTCAGTGTGGACCCCAGTGGTGGACCAACCGTCCACACAACCATGAGGCTAGTTTAGACCGAAGCTGTCCTTCCACCTCGGCCCCGCCCCGCCCCGGCCCGGCCCAGCCCAGCCCCTGGTCCTGGTCCTGGTCCTGGGTGTACGGGAGACTCCTGGCTCTTGTTAGCGAGTCTGGAGCCACTTTGTTTCGCTCGGTTTGGGACATGGCAGGCTTTTCATGCTCTGGGGGGCCACGGCAGATCGTCTTGCAGCAGCTGAGAGGGGTCTTGGCTCACAAAGGGCGTCTTTGTCTGAAAAGAGCCTTATCTGTACACCAGCATCAACTTACTCCTCCAGCAGCACCACTCATACAAACCCCACTTTACACTTCAACCACACATACACATAAACATGGCTAATGTATACAGATGGTGCAGACAGGAAAACTCAAGTAGCAAGGCACACACACATACACCCACACACACATATGTAGGCCTATGTCTGTACCATAGATATTTCTAAATGTTCTTTGCAGTCTTGTGTGTTGCTTGTGTGTGTGTGGACAGCTCTGTATATACACACACAAGGTGCACGTTATTAGCAGAGATGTATAAACAAGCTGCTGCAGCCACACAGGAAAACCCATTAAATATGGGAAAGCATATGGTCATACTGTGCAAACAATAAATCTTCTCCAAGGTTCATCTGCCTGCACAGATTTACACCCACCCACACACCCTTACCTCTTCAGACGCATGCATATCATCTCCAAGCAATTAACATCTATACTGATGGCTGTGCATACACATTATTTGGCTCAGGTTTTTTTTTTTTCATGACTTTGTTTGTTCAAGTTGGCATCGCATCAACACAATCTGGAAATGGTGTGTACTAATTTACTAACAGCTAAAGCGCCGATCTGCACTGTTTTAATGTGAATAAATGTCATTCTGATTCTCATTATTACTTATTGATTGTAAGATTTAAAGTTTACTCTTGTCATCTGTTTGGAAAATAAAAAAAGTATTTATGGTTCTGATAATAACAGCTGATAAATACATTTATCATTTGTCCAGGGGCTTCACAAGTTTTTCACTCTTTATAGTATACTGTTCATTATAGCTTCAGGGGTTACCCCTTTTACAAGATCATGTCAACTGTATATTATCAATTGGAAATGTATTTTGGATTTTAGAAATGATTTGTATATAAACAAAGTCTCAAATAAAAGCCAATCCCCTGAACTGGCCCCGGGTCCAAGGGGGCAGTTGTCAGTCTGAGAAGTGAAGCTCACTTCCGCGTTCAAAAAACTGCAATCCCCTCTTCTTCCTGTGGGGGCTGGTGTCAGAAAGCAGCATGTCTCCATAGACCCCCATGTTAAAATCACTGACTTTACATCCTCAATAAACATGATCAAAGCCTGGTGTCAGGACGTTTTTTGGTCTCAATCGATAGTTTCTACCCCCGCACACACTCTGAGGGGGGTGATTTTTTTTAACTCTACCGTTTTACTGTTATTAGGTTAAGATTCTGGCCAATCAGGGCGCGGAAACGTTCAGCTACAGGTCCAGAGCGGTTCGGAGACAGGCTGCTTCGAGGCCAGTGGACGGGTTCTCAGCCGACCAATCCAACATGGCGCTGTTCAGGCCGCCATATTTGAGTCACAAAAACGACTCCACAAAACCAATGGGTGACGTCACGGATGCTACGTCCATTCTTTTTACAGTCTATGTATTGAGCATACATGCACGACACCCTGACACGCCCCACTGCAACACATGTGTAGTACATATGCATGGTTTCACCTCTGCTCACAAAGAAAGTGACTGTCTGTCTGAGGGACGGACAGACAGACATGAACACCTCTCCACTGGACTTCCTCCCTGCTCAGTTAATTACGAGCAGAATTCTTCCTCTCATTGTCCCATTACAGAAAGGCCACAGTTCTCCAAGCACAACTGCAGGAATTTGAGCAACTTGCTGCTGAGTGAGGCTGAAGTGGCGGTGAATATTTGAGGAGGGGTGTATGGTGACATGGTGTGGGATTCCCCCTCATGCAGAGAGGAAATGACCGTCATGTGCTGTGCATGGCGTGTTTGAACAAATTGCCTCGTCCTACATGCGTGCATATGTTTGTTTGTGTGGGCAATGCATTGTTAGAGCAATTGAGTGAATGGGCTTTTAATTGGTTTTGCAGACAGGACACATTTTGACAGGGATAAACAGATTTCTTTGTCTGCCTAAGTCAAAATGACAGAGCTGCATTTGTTCAGCAGTACAGCGACACATGCTAAGGCAAAACAATTAAGATACAGATGGGTAATCCTCGCTTCAAAAAAAAAGGAAGGGTTTGTGTGCAGGAGAGAGAACACTAAATTTTCTTGGCAGAGAAGAGATTTTGTTCTGTGCCAGAGCAGCACAGTTTTCACACCCTTATACCATCAACTGTTACTGTCTGGTTGAATACTTAATTTATGCATGTTTGGTTTGTGCTTGCCTAAGGAGAATACAAACTACAGGGAAAGACTGCAGTTGAACTATATCAAAGCATAAACCTTTCCTTTCTTTTGGCCTTGACAAAAATAAAATACAGTCAAACTCCAGGGAAGCGGAAAGCTGAAACATCAATACGCCACTGAAAAGCAATTTTATTTTGTCTTAGTTCAGAATCAATCCTCTGAATCCTCCAAATCTCCACTGTTTTTTAAAAAAGAAAAGTTGATTTTGTTTTCCAGTTTGGTAAATCCTCCGGTGGATATCACATTCAGACAGTATAGGCTGAGATGTGGAGGTGAAGCTCACAGTCACAACCTTTAAAGTCGATTCATTTAAAGGTCTCACAGTCTAAAGGTAGATGTCCTCAGTTTTTCAGTAGAAAGCAAGACTGAGTTCTGAAAGTGTTCATGTGCAATTTCCCATGGGTGAGAAATAAACTCCTGTATACGTGCTGCCAATGATACGCTTTTGATGTCGGATCCACCATTGACTGTGATCGCAAAAGGTTTGAGACGGAAGCCAGCACATTCTCCACAGAGGGGACGAAGACAGCTCGTCGACCTGGGGACCAACCAGCTGAGATCACATTTAAATCAAATGGTCATTAATAAGGTCTGCATGTCATCGCTGCCATGTCCCAGACTCACTCTGTCTCATCTCTCTGCTGTATGTTGTCTTCTCTCTCTCTCTCTGTTGCTGGCTGGGCTTCTGAGAGTCGGGGGGAGACAGACTGGGTCTTTGACTGCAGCAGTGATGCTATCACTGTGAGCTGCACAGGCCTGGCTTTGTTTTCCTCCTCCTCCCTCCTCTGCTGAAAATCAGCAATTTTCTCTTGGAACCTGGGAAAGAATATGTTTGTTGGTTTTTGTTTGTTTTATTTTTAAAAAAGTTACTTTAAGAAGAAAAATGCCGAAGATTATTATTTTTTAATCACTATTAACATTATCATTATTAGTAGAAGTACTGAAGTAGGATGTGGAGTGGTGAAGGAGTTCACTCTTCCAGAGCTGTTTCTAGGTGAAGAGCTGAAATGTTGTTACCACAGAGCTGCTGAAAGAGATGTTGTCCCTAAGTGCTGAATTATTAAAAAAACTAAACATTGTAACTCTTGCTTGTTACAACAGTTCAGCTGCATTGTCTCAGAGTGGAAGCACAGGGTACTTCATACACGTGTTTTTATAAGCTACAAGTAGCATTCTCATAACAAGCAGCCAGTGGAGTGTTCCTGTTACGGTGCTCAGCACATAAATCACAGCTGCTGAATGAACGTATGTTCCCTCTCACATCCTGGATATATCACCATCAAGCAGCTACTCTGTGATGTTTAGACCTGCTTTACTTACATTTCTCTGTGCTGCAGTTATGTATTCTATAAATGGTTTTATTTCATCTTTGACCTGTAAATGGAAAACATCTTGATCAGGGAAAGCAACGACTTTCAGGTTGTTTTGCATTGTGTTAACAGGTGTGTGTGTGTATGATGTAGTCAAATTAGCTTGTTAGAAAATCAGGGGAAAAGAATAAATAAGTTTGCACCATGGCAACAGTAATCATTCTGTTATGACATTGCTACCAGCAGCATCAACAGCAAACGCAATATGAAGACGACTGCAAGCTCTGCTGTGAGTCCTGTCTCCATGTCAGGAGAGACCAGGAGGTGCAGCGCACAGGCCAACGTATAGACTACCATGTGTAGACTACCATGTGTAGACTACCATGTGTAGGCTACGGTGTGTAGGCTACGGTGTGTAGGCTACCATGTGTAGGCTACCGTGTGTAGACTACCCTACCATGTGTAGACTACCGTGTGTAGACTACCATGTGTAGACTACCGTGTGTAGACTACCCTACCATGTGTAGGCTACCATGTGTAGGCTACCATGTGTAGGCTACCATGTGTAGACTACCATGTGTAGGCTACCATGTGTAGGCTACCATGTGTAGACTACCATGTGTAGGCTACCATGTGTAGACTACCATGTGTAGACTACCATGTGTAGACTACCATGTGTAGGCTACCATGTGTAGGCTACCATGTGTAGACTACCATGTGTAGGCTACCATGTGTAGACTACCATGTGTAGACTACCATGTGTAAACTACCATGTGTAGACTACCATGTGTAGACTACCGTGTGTAGACTACCATGTGTAGGCTACCATGTGTAGACTACCATGTGTAGGCTACCATGTGTAGACTACCATGTGTAGACTACCATGTGTAAACTACCATGTGTAGACTACCATGTGTAGACTACCGTGTGTAGACTACCATGTGTAGGCTACCATGTGTAGGCTACCATGTGTAGGCTACCATGTGTAGACTACCATGTGTAGGCTACCATGTGTAGGCTACCATGTGTAGACTACCATGTGTAAACTACCATGTGTAGACTACCATGTGTAGACTATCATGTGTAGGCTACCATGTGTAGACTACCATGTGTAGGCTACCATGTGTAGACTACCATGTGTAGACTACCATGTGCAGTCTACCATGTGTAGACTATCATGTGTAGACTATCATGTGTAGACTACCATGTGTAGTCTACCATGTGTAGACTACCATGTGTAGGCTACCATGTGTAGGCTACCATGTGTAGACTATCATGTGTACAGTGCCTGACAAAAGTCTTGTCGCTTATCCATTTTGTAGAAACAACAGCTTATAACCTGACTTTTAATTAATCCATTGGTTTTAGAAATGGCTCATATGAAAGCTAAAAGCCTCCCAAATTATGCATAAAATCTAGAATAAATTTCCTTCACTGAAGAAATTTTGATCATGTAATGAACACAGAAAGGTCATGTTTTGGCAAGACAAAAGTTTTGTCACCTACATAGAGTAATGTGAAAACTGACCAAATAATTTACTTCAAATACAAAAATACGTTGCACAACATCAGTGAATTAAGCAGTGGTGCTGTGAGATGCATATTTAATATCTTGTATGACTTCCGTGAGCCTTAAGAACAGCATCCATGCGGTTCGGCAATGATTCATACAATTTATTGATTAAGTCGTCAGGAATAGCAAAGAACGCAGCCTTATGCGTCTCAGAGTTCATCAAGATGCTTTGGTTTTGTCTTCCATGCTTCCTCTTTCATTCTACCCCAGACATGCTCAATGATGTTCATGTCTGGTGACTGGGCTGGCCGGTCCTGCAGCACCTTGATCTTCTTTAAAACTCAGCTAAAAACTTATCTCTTCTCTCTGGCTTTTAATTCAGTCTCATGACAACCTCCAACCATTTTTCCCATCCACCTGTCGTTTTAATGTTTCTTTGTGTCTGTCCTGTCCTTTGTTTGAATTAATCTTGCATGTAAAGCACTTTGGTCAACATCTGTTGTTTTTAAATAAAAACAGAAGAAATAAAAATGACTTGATTTGACTTCTTTACCTTGAGGAATTTTGCTGTAGAGATCAAAGTTATGAGATGGTGCACCATCCTGCTGCAAAATTTGACCCATTTTACGTAAGTTTGGTGGTGGAAAAATCATAGTCTGGGGTTACATCCAGTATGGAGGTGTGTGAGAGATTTACAGGGTGGAAGGCAATATCAATTGCCTAAAATATCAAGAAGTATTAGCTACCTTTTACATTCCCAACCCTAAAAGGGGTCAAAATTTGCAGCAGGATGGTGCTCCATCGCATACTTCGATCTCTACAGCAAAGTTCCTCAAGGTGAAGGAGATCAAGGTGCTGCAGGACCGGCCAGCCCAATCACCAGACATGAACATCATTGAGCATGTCTGGGGTAGAATGAAAGAGGAAGCATGGAAGACAAAACCAAAGCATCTTGATGAACTCTGAGACGCATAAGGCTGCGTTCTTTGCTATTCCTGACGACTTAATCAATAAATTGTATGAATCATTGCCGAACCGCATGGATGCTGTTCTTAAGGCTCACGGAAGTCATACAAGATATTAAATATGCATCTCACAGCACCACTGCTTAATTCACTGATGTTGTGCAACATATTTTTGTATTTGAAGTAAATTATTTGGTCAGTTTTCACATTACTCTATGTAGGCGACAAAACTTTTGTCTTGCCAAAACATGACCTTTCTGTGTTCATTACATGATCAAAATTTCTTCAGTGAAGGAAATTTATTCTAGATTTTATGCATAATTTGGGAGGCTTTTAGCTTTCATATGAGCCATTTCTAAAACCAATGGATTGATTAAAAGTCAGGTTATAAGCTGTTGTTTCTACAAAATGGATAAGCGACAAGACTTTTAGGCTATCATGTGTAGGCTACCATGTGTAGGCTACCATGTGTAGACTACCATGTGTAGACTATCATGTGTAGACTACCATGTGTAGACTACCATGTGTAGACTACCATGTGTAGTCTACCATTTGTAGACTACCATGTGTAGACTACCATGTGTAGACTACCATGTGTAGACTACCATGTGTAGACTACCATGTGTAGACTACCATGTGTAGACTACCATGTGTAGACTACCATGTGTAGGCTACCGTGTGTAGACTACCATGTGTAGACTACCGTGTGTAGACTACCGTGTGTAGACTACCGTGTGTAGGCTACCGTGTGTAGACTACCGTGTGTAGACTACCGTGTGTAGGCTACCGTGTGTAGACTACCATATGTAGACTACCATGTGTAGACTACCATGTGTAGACTACGGTGTGTAGGCCAACATGTGAGGAAAATGCTCAGAAAGCTACAGTAGACCCTCGCATTTCTGCTGAATTGGGACACAGCAGAAGATGGTCCTAATCCCGGCCTCCAGCTGTTTGACCCTCTGCCCTCTGGTAGACACTAAAGGTCATTAAAAATAACCTCACACCAGCAGGTTCCCGAGTAGTTTCTATGTGGAGGCTTCAGCGTAAGGAAGCACTTAGTTAAAAGACACCATGAGACACTGGTGTAGGTCGTATCAGAGGACAGAGACAAACCTCCCACTGGATCTAATCATCCAGGTCCCTCTGCAGGTCTCCGTCTCTCACACAGTCACGCACGGAAAATACACTGACACACATAAGTTACCCGCCCATCCACGTTCGTGGTCTCAGTTGGGATGTGTGTGTGTGTGTGTCTCACACAGATTAGAATGCACCAGGGCTGGTCAGGGGGAGAGAGAGGATCAGTGGTGGGGCTCAGTCAGCCATGGCTGCAGACTGTCACACACTGACCTCTCAGACACTTGACAGACTCAGTGTAGACCAAGACTGTTCCACTAGCCACACACACACACACAGAGGAATGGAGAGAGAGAGAGACTGAACACAGCCTCCCATCAGGAACCATCTGGACATTCCTGTCTTTGGAGCTCTAACCTGATGAGTAAGAATTCCATCAAAAACAATGTGTGTGTTTATATCTGAGATTTTGATTCTTACCTTTGCTCTTGTGTTGCTGTGCTTTGTGTTGTGTGTTGAGTTGTTGTGTTTTTTGCCATCCCCTGGGGTAGTTTTATCGCACCTGATTCACCACCCACATTTTGATCCCCCCCCCCCCCCCGTGTTTGTGTGTGAGAAGTTTTCTGTATTTTTAACCTTATTTTTCTGTAATTTCTTTCAGATATTTTTTAAAATATCAAACACTGAATAAACTCACACTGACACTGCACTGCTGTGACAAGCAGATTAGAAAAGAAAGACATCTTTTTTTACCCTCCAATAGTGAGAGTGAACAGATGCACAGTTGACAGTGATGCCTCAGGTGTCAGTCGGTGAGTTTAAATGCTAAGAGTGACAGGAGCGGCTCCAACCTTCCTCCTCCTGTCTATGTTGGTGCAGCAGCTGTGGGGGGGGGGTCCCCTGCACAGCTCACCTGGACCACCACCTTTCCATCTTGTGGAAGCTAAAGCGTGCTGCGTCCTGACATTTGTCTACAGGTGAGTGGAGGAGAGCGGCCTTACATGTTGCATCACAGTGTGGTTCCCGTCTCTGGGCTGGGTCTGGCTCCAGGTTGACTAAATAAAAGCCGGGTCTGTTTCCAGCTCCTAAATTCTTGTGAATGTACAAAATCTCTCAATCCCACAATTGCCAGTCTGAGCAGCTCCTGGGCTGCTTCATTTGTGCTAGAGTTCTCAGGGAGCCTGTCAATTAAAACGTGACTCATAAGCATTATTTCTCGGTCGGAACACAGCACCTTTTTAATGAAGAAAATCTAATAATTTGGTGCATTATGTAACAACTTATTACAAAATGTGGCAAAGTTTATTGTATATCGCGTTCAAGAATTGTATTAGAAAATGTGGCAGATTATTATGATAATGTGGTGCTACAGTGTTGTTCAGCCCAGCCTGCTCGTGAGAATTTTGAGAATGATTTAGAAGAAGTTTAATCAGTGCCAATTAAATTCTAAATAAATTAAATTCTTCTAAATGAATACTGCTCTGGCTCTGGCTCTTTCCGTCTATTCTTACTCTTTTAAACAGTAAGAATAGAACACTTTCGTAGTGTTTTCCATCTTTACTGAGCATAAGATCTGTTCAAAATGTCCCATAGACGCCTGTCTAATATAAGCCAGGTCAGTTTGGCAGTTGAAGCAAATAACAGCCTGGGCTTCTATTGGAGAATTTACAGTAACTCTGCCTCCCCTCCATCGAGGGTATCTACATCAGCAGAGCTTCCTGCATATGAAGGACACCACCCACCCGACAAATAGACTGTCTGCCCCTCTGCTGTTGGGACCTTTCACTCCCGTCATGTGACAGCATGTTTCATGAACCTTTAACACAGACCGAGGAACCTTCACCCCGGCTGGTTGCAAGTGGCCCATGCATGAACTGTTCTAAACTGTTCACATTAACAGACATTTGGACCCGGGGTGCCCAAACGTCTGCATGCCACAATATTTGCTCCGTATCAATCCACCTGCCCCCTTTTTTTACCCATCAGCCTTTATTTGTCTGGCATTGTGTCCCCGATTGGCTCGGACGAAACTCTCACAGTCTTTTCCTGGAAAAACGACTAAAAGCCACATTTGCAGCCGTGTGGGAGCGGTTTATTTAGAGGCGCTTTGGTCTTTGACTAAACCCCCAACAGCCTCAGTGTAAACACACCACAACACTCCAGTCTGCCTCCAAATCATTCTCAGTGGAGCAGCTCCACGTTTCATCTCATGGGTGATATCGCAAATGAACTTTGCTTCCTGTGGACTGCAGCTTTAGAGCTGGGAGAGTTGTTTATGTGCTTAATAAAACAGACTGAGCTCAACACAGTAATGTATGTGAACCCAGTTTTAGCCTGGATTATTTTCACTTTAATGTCGTACAGTCAGGGGAGGTGATTTTTTTCCCCCTGCGCAGGCTCTGGGGATTTTGTCATATTAGACACATTACTCTGTGGGCTTACCATCACCGAGAGGAGCCACACAACACAGAGGGTGATATTTATAGTGAGTTACATATATGAGCACATAATGTGATGACTATACTTCTTCCAGCCCTCATTAGAGAAGATACAGCCTGCAGCAATGTAAGCTGAGCTATATGTGAAGTTATTCATACATATAGGGTATGTACGCAATGATACGCATAAATCAAAGATGAATCCTTGTCTCCTATTTCACCCTCCTCCTCTTTATCTTCCCTGCCCTTTGCTCTCTTTTATTTCTCTTCTATTCCTCTTCCACCTCTACCAGGGTTTTGATTGTTTTCTTTCTGTATTTCATCTTGTCTTTATGTCAACACTGGACCACCACCAGAAACCAGAAACCCCTGGCTTGGTTGGACATAATTAGCTACCACTACAGTATTAATATACTGTTTTTATTTTATAGAACATCTCACATAAGAATGCCGTTGATACACTCCTGGAGCCAAATATTCTGGTTAGAATCTGTTTTGATGTCCAATAGGGATGTAACGATGCATCGTGACACGATTAAAAATCGATTCAAATGCGTGACCGTGACGACTCGCATCGGTGAAAATAATAAAATAAAAATTGATGCATGAGAATTAAAGCAGAAGTAAGTGATATATTTGTGTTAATATAAGTCTTAAATAGTTATATCTTCCGACAGCAATCACTTACATAGAGTGTTTGGACCAAAACACGGGTCTGTCAGTCACTCTGCTCTGCTCTGAGCCGAGGAGAAAACATTTATCGTATCCTACAGTTTTTATCCAATGAGGAGAGAGAACGGCATGCAGGGCTGTGTGTGCAGCCAAGGAACGCCGTGAATGTGGCGACGTAGGGACGAGGACTGTTATGGTGCGTTCAAGGAAACTCGTATTTTTCCGACCGTGAAGTGGTACCAGTTCGATCTGGTACGAGTTCACCAGTCGGAAGTTACGAGTGGCTGTTATAGTGACTTTCACCGGTAAAACAGGTCGGAAAAACACGAGTGGGTTACCTGGAACGCTACAAAGTCGTAAGTTGTGACTTGAAGCTGTAATTTACGATTTCAAAAGCCTGCCTGGAACGCAGCATTAGCGAAAACGACCGGACCACTTACTTCTTCTTTAAGTCTCTGGTGAGAAGTACTGTAGCTTACATTATCCTGATAAAAGGTGATAAATGGTGATGAAAGGTGAATTTTTCAGACTATCTTTCTCAAATGAATAAAAGATCATTTCATTAGGTCATCATTTGTCTGTAGCTCATTTTTGAAAATGAAAAATCTAAAAAAAATCGAAATCGTGAATCAAATTGAATCACGATTCAATTTGATTCATGAGTGGAGTGAATCGTTACATCCCTAATGTCCAACCAAGTGAAAATGCTCCATATAAACAGCTCAACCAGCATAAACAGGCCCAAATCGAATGGAATTTCATTCTGTTTCACAGGGGTGGAATATTCCTTTTGCCAAACCAATGAAAAGTAAAATTATATCATGTAAACAGTTAAACTGAATGTTGTCTGGTTATGTTCTTTAAATGTAAATGTGTCGTGATGATTCTTCACTTGCAAATCCATGATCCATAGATCTCCATCACATGATGTTTTGATTTCTAGAGTTCTCTATGGCCCTCAAAATTAAAATCGCGCCGGCCACCTCAACGTGGCTCACTCTCATTCTCACCGCAAACTCGTCCGAAAAAATGAGCCAAGTCATTTCAGCCCGAACCCATCTGAACCAGTGGGACACAATTAAAACACTCGCCGGCTGTAAAACTTCCATTCAGAATAAATGCAGTGGAACATGTTAATACCTGATTGAATTAGATCATACTACATGTAAACAGTTAACAGTTCAGAATTCAGTGTGAAGAAGGAACAAGTGTCCATGTAAACCCACCTACTGATTTAACAACAAAAACTGACACATTCAAAATCTATTGAATAATAGCAGTTCTTTTACTTACTAGGTTCCAGATTCTGAGCTTTATAGATAATTTACACCGTAAAGAAACAACAAAGTTGACACATTGAACTGTTAAATGCTGTGTAAATAACTTAAGTCACTTACAGTGAGAGAGCGCATAATAAGATGGCATGTTGTTGTTTGGGATTAAGATGTAATCTACTCACTGAGCTTTAACTGATGAAAGTGGCAGATTATAGTGAGGCTGACTTAGGCCACACATACTGTTTGTGTTCAGTTAAAATCATAATTAAGACTAATTGACCATTTCCCTTTCTGTTCAGACATTACACCTGAGTGGATGCTTCCACCATACACATTGGTAAAACAGCTCCGTGTGAGATTGTTCAGTCAGTGTTTGTGTGTTTTCAAACAGTTACTGTATGTATGGTCATATGGACATCACTGCCAATCAGAGACGAGGTAAAGTGGAGGCTTTCTGGACGGCCGTGGTGCCTTCAGGGTGCAGTTTTTTACTATGATTCTTTACCAAGAGCCTCTATCGTCAAACACCTAGACTTGCTCCTCAGTTGTCTATCACCAACACAAAGTAGCAGCCTGTCACTGAGGCTTCACTCTCGAAAACAAAAAATCAAATTCATAGAAGCAAACCCTTCCTCCCCCCTCCCCTCCCATTACAGCCATGCAGTTAAATTGTCTCTTTTTCATATTTCATGGAAGCCTCAGAAACAAGAGGATCTCTACCTCTGTGCTGCAGTCAAGCACCGCTGAACACTGGTTAATGACAAAACCACTGGGGGCTGATAAGACTCACAAAAGACATCCATGGTCTCAGAGAGGGAGAGAGCTGACTGATGGAGAGAAAGAAGGAAACATGGAAGAGGGAGAGACTGAACCTGGACAAACCTGAAAACAATATCCTTTGTTTTCAGACTCAATAGAATGAGTTCATGAAGTAAAATGTGTGCTGAGTTCCTATGGGTTGGGTTCAATGCTATGCAGGAGCTTGGTGTGTGTCAATGACAGTGGTGAAAGCACATGTAATGTACCTTTACATACCAACTGAAATATGTACATTTAAAGGGATAGTTCACCCAAAATTCAAATTTCACTCATTATCTACTCCCCCTCATGTCGACTAAGAGCTGGGAGAATTTCCTCCGTGCCTTCTCTGAGTTACGGGGGGTCCGCGTAGCCTCGTGAACCAGCCTCTCCTAGAAATGCATTTCATTTCATTTCTGAAACCAGCCTCATCTCCTAGAAATGCAATTTCATTTCATTTCTGGAAGAGGGGAGTCTGGCCTCATCCCCACTGTGAGCGCTTTGGGGGGGCGGGAGTTGGTTAAGTAAAAAGATCAGGTTGACATACAACCGATTCAGCCAGTCAGCAAGTTGCTATATCAAACTTTTGCCAAATCCAGTTGGAAGAACAGCGAAAAGGTCTTTTCCTTCAAGAAACTCAACAAGCGCTGACTCTTGTTCTTGTTTAATTGCTGTAATGGATGTAGTAAGAACTTCCCTTGTGGCTGTTTCTAGGCTGCTACTGCTACTGAATATCTTTGCTGCTAGAAGCTCCGCCGTGGTAAGAGTCGCGCAG
Organism: Decapterus maruadsi; assembly: GCA_030347415.2. NCBI lineage: Eukaryota > Metazoa > Chordata > Actinopteri > Carangiformes > Carangidae > Decapterus > Decapterus maruadsi. The sequence goes on along the minus strand of CM064902.1, from coordinate 369,322 downwards.
TGTAGTGACGGGGCTTTGCACCAGTCGGTCCCTGATTGGGACATCCAGTACCTCCATACTGCTCATGTCCCTCTTGTATTGAAGGCCTGACATGAGAAATTGTTCTGAAAAAAAATTCACACAGTGAGTACTGTAAATACATACAATAAATTTGATGAGACAGATTAGGCAACAGTGAAACTAATGACGCTTTTCCACTGGCACAGTACGACACGGAGTTCTCTAGTAACGCGGGGCCGCATTGTCTGATCGATCCACTCGTCAGCTCCAAACTCACTGGTCTGCAGCTCGTTAACAGACACAGTGTGGATTTACACACAGCAACAGTTTCCTCAGGTGAAGGAATAACAACAGTCAGGACACAGATCAGCTGCTGTTGCCGCTCTGCTTTTGAAATTTCTGGGTTTGATTCTCATGTCCGACGTCGCGCCCACGCTGACTCTCTGCCCAATCAGCGGAAGGCAGTCGGATGACGTCACGTTATAGTAACACTTCGGCTCGCTTGGAACCAGGGCCAAGGAGGAACTAAAAATGGTACCTGGTACCAGGTACTAGTGGAGCCGAGCTGTGCCGTACCATGCTAGTGGAAACGCGCCATAATACTATAATGATTCGTTTCCATCTAAATCAACATCAACAGAATGAAAATGATAAAGAGTTAAAGCAAACATCCCTGTTTCCTCAACACATGTTCTTTTCACAACATTCTCAGGTCTAACGCTGTGTCCCTCTCTCACTTCACCTCACAGACACCAGCAGGAGGAAAATGATTATCTGTGAGGAGACACCATTGTAAGTTTCAAGGAGAAGTTCCAGATGACAAACAGCCGACAACCAGCAATAACACTTTCACAGTAATAGCAAAAAATTGAGGGAGGAAAAAAAAGTAGGTGGTTGGAAAGAAAAAGTGAAGCTGAGGTGGGAAGGATTTTCTCTTTTGTCATGATTGTGTTAGACTTAGAGGAGGAAAATGTAGGTGAGGGGACCAGATTGTGTGAGGTGCTCCTGAAGAGATGAGCTTTCAGCCGCTGGATGGAAGAACAGGGACAGAGAGCGCTGCTGACTGGAGGAAAGAAGGTCAATCCACTTTTGGAGATGAGAGGAGAGAGGAGGATGGAGAAGCAGGGAAGTGAAAGCCGGGAGTCGGGCCATGGGCTTGAATGGGACTTCTTCACTCCGGTGCTGGGAGATGATCCTCTCTGTTCCTCTCAGGTGATGGATTAGCTCTGCCAGCGTGATGGGGTGAGCAGGTATTTCACACACTTTAGACCCACATCCTTTTTTTCTCCTTGTAAAAACCTACACTGTAGTGCTCCATTCAATTTCCGGTGCCTGAGCAGCTACGACTCGACAAAAAACTCTTTAAATAACACCACACACACACACACACACACACACACACTGTCATTATTCTTCAGATTGCCCTCCACTCTCTGTAAAAGCGAAATGGTCACATGGATTATATAATAGTTCCATTAAAACCATCACCCTCAAACACAGTGTTTTCCTCGGTTAAATCCCAGCTCTTCTGGCCCATTAAGCCAAAGTCATGCATATGAAATTACTGCACATCATTTCACTTTTCAGGCAGCCATTGCTTTTCCATTCACGTGAGGCCGACGTGACAATCGACCGGCAGTTACTTGACAGTTGCTTGAAATAGTTCCAGCTGCGTAGTCATAAAGAAAGACCAGTGATGAGGCGGCGTGTGCAAACATTTACTGGTAGGCTGTTGGGAAAGTTCACTTCCTACATTTTAAAATGAACTACGTCAGGTCATAGTTCATAGTTCAAAATTTTTAACTAAGTTCATGGTTCCAAAACTGAACTAGTTCATAGTTTCTTTCTTTCTTTTGTTTTTTTTTTCCCCAATATGTTGCTACAAGCTATTATTTTTCAACATTACTGCCTCAGCCCGTACGGAACCACAGGCAGCTGTTATTGGAGCAGTTTTAACCAGTATTAGCTGCTACTTTACTTTCCCCAAAAAGTAACTGAATTAGAATGTGTACGTTTGTAGCCTATTTGTGAGCTGAGGGTGCATCTTGAGGGCTGCAAAGGTGTTGTTTCTGTAACCCCCGTTTATAAAATAAACAGAGTATCTTTACTTTCACTAACCAACTGGGTCAGTATCCCTCCACACAGACAGGCTCCGCCACGCGCTGTATCACTCCGCCTCTTCCATGCGCCGCTGATCCAAACAGCTGATAGGTGTTGCCAGATTGGCTGATTTTCCCACTACATATTAAGGCCTGTTTACAGTGTGTTTGAGCTGGTTTTTGCCCAGAAGGCTCTATATATTGCTCATTCACCCACTCATGGTTGTTTGTGCATAAGTTTTCAACGGTAAACAAAATCTTCCTGACACTTTTCAGCATTTTCTTGCTTTTTCATCTGACCTTCATTCATATTATAAATGTCAAACTTTTCATAGTGACTTTGCTGCTGGCATGTGTTCATTTAAGCATCTTCATTTAGCCTATGAAATAATGAATCTGTCCAACATCTGGAAACAAAATTTAATATCACATTTAGCTTTTTCAAAACTCTGGAATTAAGATAATGTTTTCATTTAGCCTTCTGTCAACATCATCTTTCACATCCATTTAGAGGTCCAAAACTCTGGAATTACTGTCAAAAACACCTTTGTTGTCAAAACCTTCAGTGTTATTTTCCCAATGTTGCATCCATCTTCCTTTCTGTTGTTGTTTTTGCCCTTTAGTTTTTCTATGTTGTATGTATGTATCTTGAATTTCATGCAATAGGGAGTGGAACTTCGTACAAGCCCTCCAGGCTTCATTCCCTCCTTGCACTGTTTTTCTTAACTTGTGCTAAATAGAATAAATAAATAAATAAAAATTAATCCAAAACCAAATTTACAGGCGTGAAAGCTAAACAATGGTGTAGGTCAATCTGGTCAATCTCATGCTCGAAAGTCCCCTCACTCATCATGAACAAGGCCCTGAGATACTTGAACTCCTCCACTTGGGGCAAAGACTCATTCCTGAGAGTAGGCAATCCACTGGTCTCCTGCTGAGGACCAGGACAAGTAGTCATTACTGATTTGATCTAGATGTAGAGATCCACCAGATGGTTCTACGGGGAAAAAAGTAAAGATGTCTTGATTCATTACTGGTGTCAGGTTGAAGAAGCTCCTGCTGTGCAATAATGTCACTATTTGTGTCTGATGACTACATTTTTAGCTTCAAAGAGTTTTTTGTTTTGTTTTGTTTTTTCAAATAGCAACAACATTGTTAGTGTGTTGTGTGTGTGTGTGTGTGTCACCACCGGGACAGCAGCAGAGCTCAGAGAGCTTCAAACAGTGCAGTGGCTCCTCGGGGGTCCACGGTGGTGGGAGCTAGCGACATGGTTCTAATGATGCTGATGTGACCGTGGTGACAAAGGTAGCTGAGCAGTTCAAGGGAAGGATGGGTCCCATGACAACCAGATGACTGACAGCTCCCAGGTCGTTCTGGTCAGTGTGGGAGGGAGGGCTTCCTGAACTGATGCACCTCCTTGATTTGTTGCCGGTGACTTTGATTGGCGTACGATGCTAATTTGAACATCCCGGCCTCAGCGTGAGGTCAGGCAGGTTAACGTGCACACATTTACCCCACACAATGTGTAGGCCACTGCCTAAAGGGCCACGCCACCAAAACCAGGCTCTATAGGAGCATTGCCTTCCTGCAAACACAACTAAGCTGATGCGGTTTGTCTTCATGGACCTCCCTCCACAGACCTCTGTGGTTTTAAAGAAATAGTTCACCAAAAAATTAAAATCAGTCAGTAGTGACTCACTCTCATGCTGATGAATACTCCACAGTAGTTTTTCATTCCTCAAAGTGCATCTGGATTCTCAGGAGGGGGGTTCATTGTCCAACGAAAACTTTACATGAGATTAATAGCACCCAATGCATGCATGGTGTGAACGCGAGAGCGCGCACCAAGCAAATACAACACAGGACTGTTTAGGCTGTAAAAATGTCATAAATGGCGTTGTTTCGAGTAAACTCTGGACTAGATCCCTTCAGGACATTTGGATTGCTGCGGACGAGCAGTGTGGAGGAATATTTCAATGTTTTTGTGTAGTTTTATGGACGCTTTTTGTGTCAGGCCCTATTACTCTCATATAAAGTTGTTGTTGGACTACGAAATCTCCTCTCGGGTCTCCAGATGCACTTTGAGGAATAAAAAACTACTCAGAAGTTCATCAGCATGAGGGGGAGTCACTAATGACTGGATTTCATTTTCAACAGGACTTACTCTCCAAAACTCACAAATGCCTTAAACAATCCTTGTTGTTCCCTGACTGTCGTGGCTGTTAATCAAACACAATGACACAAACCTGTTTGTATTACATTTGTACAGCTGTGCAACACCTCGGAGGTCTCATTCAGCACAATAAAGCCGGCAGGTCTCTGGAAAAAGCATTTCACCTGACATTTAGAGCCTGGAGACAGAGCAAGGGGGGAGGAGGGCGGTGCTGATGGATGTGTCAACAAAACATGATGGTCATCTCCAGCACATTACAAGCCTTATCTTCTTTGAGTCATCGCACTATCTGGAGAGGAATTGTGTTTATTAGAACTATATATCTATCTCTATCATCCACCCACCCAATGGCTACACCTCTGTCCTGGAGCCAATCCCAGCTGGTATAGGGTAAACCCTGGACAGGTCATCTGTTTTTAGACAGTTGGAGGCAGGCTGTGAACCCACTCAGGCCCTGGAATATATCTATTTATATGAATATATTTGGACAATAAACACAGCAGCATTTTGGTTACGTGATGTGGCTGAGCTGTAACCTCTAAGACTGATGAAGATGATGTATTTAATGTAGATAAAACATTTTGTGATAATCTGATTTGTATGGGTGCTTATAAGAAGAATTTAAAATGCTGTGAACCTGCGCCTACTCAAGGCATAAAAGAATAACTCATTGGTACAAAGACAGAGAACATACCCACACACTGCTTTAAAAGACAGTCTGTTTAATGAAGATGTTCTGGAGAAACAAAGTGCAAAACAGCATCAAACATTTTAGACCATGAATATCATGAGTGTTCCACCAGTACATCTTGACCTCCATCCTCTTTCTGTTCCAACGGCCCGCCCACAGGCCGCAGGGGGTTTAAATAAGGGAGGTGTCAAGGAGGATGTCACCAGTCACTTGAAATAGTCATGCCACATATCATTGGAAAGCTAAAACTCTTGTGATTAAAGATAGACCATTTCAAAATATAATAATGACAGCAACAATCAGACTATAAACACTGATATAAAGTAAAGTTTGTAGTCCAAATGTGACCGATGTTGTTTGGTTGGGACTCACCTGATAGGATGACCTTGGAGGCAGATGCTAACCTGGTTTCCCAAGAGGTGGACAAACATGGCAGGTTGGTTAGCACGTCTTTTAAGGGTGAGTGAAACTGGTACCCAGCCACAATCACTTCACCTCACTGGTAAAGTTTGCACACCCGCGGTCCAAACACACTGTTGTACCGGTAGGTAGCCTCAAACCGCTGCTGCAGCATATGAAATTACATATTGTATATCCAGTAAATCTGTTTATTTCTCCTCGTAAGTCCGGCGTATACATGTAAACAATGTTCAATTAGTTCACAAAATGGCCGCTGCACTCTGAACTTTCGATTGACAGCTCACGCGACCAATCACAAGCTCCCTTTCCCAGACTGGCGCCTGTAATAGCGAATGAGCAGCAACTTTGGAATGAGAACATGCCCTCCAACAGGGCTGAATGGCTTCAGCCAATAGGGACAGATCCCGATGACTACTGTTGCATTGAATAGCCAATGAGCTCCCAAAAAAAAACCATGTGCCGCATCACGGGCCGTAGGAAAAGGCAACACTGCCGTTTTCATGCGTAAGAATGCAAATGCTGCACTTTGGCGCATGAATTGTCCCCCAATGGCAACTTTAGGAAAACGCCTAGACATACACTTAGAAAAACATGTGTAAAATACTCATTTTATGCAGGATTGTTATCAATCATTGAAATGGGGCCAGGTAAGGCTTCATGCCGTGGTCCCATTGTGTTTTCCAGCTAAAATTTCCAGATACATTCATCTTCAGGCATCTGAGCGAGAATAAAAACATTCTACTTCAGTGTGTTCTACGTAACTTAGATTACTCAATGGTAGTAGTGATTCTTTCAGTTTGAGGAAAAACTTCAGAGTGTTCCCTTTCAAAAGAGACCAAGCCCATCCATATACTCCCAACAGTTCAAGAACAGCATTCAATTTACTTTGAGTACGCCTTGGAGAGGCGAATTTGACAGAATTTACAGGAGCAATATGGGGATAACACAAGTCATAATTTGTTCTCTTTCTCTTCTCTGTCACCTCATTAGGGTCTGCTTTGCCCTCTGGCAAAGAAAGGGATCTACAAGGGCTCCTTCATCTCCAATGCCCTTTCCATAATCAGCAAGACACATACAGGAGATCTTGAAGTGCAGATGTTCCCTGTATTGTTACTCTGTGATCATTGTTGACTTGTTTTGTCTGATGTAAGTCCTGTCTTTTATCAAAGTGAGACCAAAGATGAATTTCCTGCATTTTCTGCCTTCCAGAGTTCTGAATAGCAGTGATTTGTATTTTGGATGCTGTTTTTAATTCACCTTTTTGCACTTGTTTCACCAGAATGTCTTGATTAACGAGACGGTCACAGTTTGTGATTTTTCTGTCTTTTCTCACTGGGTTCAATCAGTGTGTGGGATATTGTTCACATCATAAGGCACTGGGATTTATTACAAACTGTGGTTCTTGTACCGCTGTGCTCTCTCCTCTACAGCGAGGTGGTCGTCTTTAAGTGCTCATCGTCTCAGTCACTGCTATTTGTTCTGGGGAAAACTCTCGTACTTATCTTCTCTTTTGAAAACGGCGACATGAAGGTCAGACTCTTCACTCAATGAACGTTTTGCAATTTATTGTTCCCAAAGTAAGAAGTGAAAAAGGAAATAAAGCTTTTTAGGTTTTCAGCTCCTGATGCTTGAAACTATTTATAATCTGAACTTCTTGGAAGCCTCACACACTTAACTGAGTTAAAAGCAGTGTAGTGAAGACTCTGGAGTGCAGGCTGGCTGTGTGCAAGGGTTTATAGAAGTTAGAATTAATGCAGCTGATGTGTGTGTTGTCTGATCCTTTTACTGTAACTGTGGCCTTGTCTCCATCCTCAATCTCCATGTTACTAACCTGGTTAAATAAAATCAAATAAATAACACAGTATTTGAATTTGAAATATACTTAAGTCCATTTTCAATATACATTGTATATTTAAAGGTACATTGTGTAACTTCTCCTGTTATCTATTCATGGAAATCGATTATTTGGTCCAAAAGTCTGTTCTTCATTCATTGGTAACCCCCTCATCAACAAAGTGAAACCATGGAAACTCAGCGGAGACACCGGAGCTGTCGGCTCAGGTCCCGGTGGCATCTGGGAAAAGTCACCACGGTAACGCAGTGAGGAGGAACGGAGCGTTACACTGATGCTGCATTCAGGTGCAGTCGGACAGACGGCCGTCGGTAACAAACCAGATGTCATTTTAGTCACAGAAGTCCAGAGAAAGACGGTAAAACATGGGTCAGGTCAACAATACAACATCGCCATGACAACATATTGTCCACTTGTTATGCTGTTGCGTGCAGCAGCTGTCGCCCGTCTGCCCAACTTGCAGAATGCAGCATGAAAAATACGATTGAGTTGCTTGCGATATACAACCAACGCTAGATGGGAGGAATTCCTACACAATGCACCTTTAAAGCAGATATCAGTGGAATGTTTTTGTTAATCCATGGAGTCCTTGGATCATTTTCCGTCAAAATTATTAGAAAAAATAATAATAATTTTAATCAAACATTGAGCTTGTTCTGACCCTTTTTCCTCCGTCACTTTATCTGCTGAAACCAGGAGAAAGGTTTTGACTGGTCCGGATGTGCATTGTATAATATCCAATGAGGAGCGTTGAACGCCGCAGGAAGGACAGAGCTGTGTGTGCAGGGGGCTTGCCTGAATGCAGACTCCAAAACATAAACAGCCCCCTGGGACCAATAGATTTCAGGTAGCGGACGGGGGCTGCTAACTCATGGGTTGTGAAAGAGGCTTTGTAGTTTTTCCTTCCTGTGATGTCAAACCAGTAGGAGCAGAATCAAAATCTCCGGGTTAGGAAGGCACACCCTTGTGTGCTATTCCTGTTCACAGGAAAAAGAGACGGTAAAAAAAACGGCGCCACTTTCAAACTCCAGCTTTTCAGGCAAGTTTCAACTGAGGTCAAACACCAATATGCATGTTTTAACAAGAGAAATTGCGATTTCCGGGTGATGACTCCTTTAAGTAGAAAGTACAACATACAAAGTCCAACATTTTTTGTGTTGGAGCTTTGTAATACCTGGCCCAAACAAAATGAAATATGTGTCTATGATACAATTACATAACAGCATTACACAACATCACAACACCAACGTGACTTTTGTTACCGGTGGACTTTGTCAGACTTACATAGTTGCAATGTTTGTCAGTACAAGCTGAAGAACAGAATGATTCTGACTTATGGAATGTGATTGCTCAGGAAAAATACAAATATGGGGTATAGGAAGAGGAAAATCCAGTCGAGGAGGCACAGTGAGGGGATTTAGTGATTTCAAAGCTTCCTCTTTTGTTCCATGTTTCACTGAGCCGCCGACGCAAACACCTCCCATTCATCCACACAATGGAGAGGGTGAAGCTGGGTGTGCAGCAGCAGGTGAGGGAGGGAGGGAGGAGGGCGTCCACGCAGGGAATCCAAACACATTTCAGAGGTGTGTGTGTTTGTGAGCATGTGTGTACATATGTGGTTGGGCAGCTCTGTGCGCAGTGGAAGGTGTTGGCTGTATTTACATACCAGGGCTGCATGTCAACAAGGTCACCACCCAGAGCTCGCCAGTTGGAGCGCTGACGTTTGCGGAGGACGCTCCGACACCTACTGAAACTGAATTCTACTGATTCATGGTGATTATATAGTGATTCATCTACATCGCAGTCATTTAGTAATCCTACTTTGTATTGAAAAGACTGCTATGTTCACTGAGGCATAGAGCCCCGTGTTCCTTCATTAGCATGAAGACTGTTTAAAGTTGGTCCCACACACACACACACACACACAGTCCACGTGTGTGTTAATCCACAGAGAAAAGTCCCTGACAAATGCATTCCTGTTCCTTCTGTCTCAACATCAGCTAACTGAGAACATCATATAGAAAGATTTTTGACATTTGACATTTTTGGCATCTTGTTTATTGATATGACAGCCTTAAAAACTGGTTTTAAGGTTTTGGACAGACCTCCTCCTCCTAGTTGCCTCTAGTTAGCTGCCCCACCATATAATTATAATTAATAAGGTCAAAATTACTGTCCTAATCATATCATTTCTCATCTACAGGGCCATTGCATAGGGGAGATGATTATTCTAGGGGCCCAGCACCCAGCAGGGCCCACAAAACCCCAGTAGTCTAATCTTTGTATGACTGATTTATTCTGTCTAAAACCCTGGCTAATACTCATAGTAATGCTGCATTAGCATCAAAATAAAGTAGGCTAAATATAGAATGATAATACATACGTAAAAAAAAAAACTGGAAAAATTTGGGGGTAGGGGCCCACTTTAGTATTCTTTAAAGGGGCCCAGAATTCCTAGCAACGGCCCTGCTCATCTATATCCTCAGTATAGAGGTACAGATAATTTGCCCACATGACTCTGCAGTTGTCCATGGTGATATGACATTTTGTTGCATTGTTTGGTCTGTTGGATTTAAGCTCCAACATCTTTATTTTTAGTCAGTGTCACAGCTCTCACCTCCTTTTCTAGACATCTGTAGGTGTTGCCTCTGTTCAAATGTTCAGCTAAATCCACTGTGTGCTTCCTGCTTAGTGCCACGCAGGCAGCAGACAGGCTGCTTGTGTTGGCTGACAGCTCCTGAACCTCCCGGAGAATTCAGCTGGAAAGGATGCAGAGGCTAATAGAGATGCAAAGGCCGTCTTTACACATGGTTCAAGTGACCCGATTCTGATTCTCAAGTGATGCAGATCAGATCTGTAACAGGAATGTGTAAGCGGGGAACAAAAGTCATGAAAACAGTTATTGTTATATATCAGTGTCTGCCAGTACATCTATAATCTAAACTGACAGATCAGATGCACATTTGGATGATATCATTAAAATATGTTGCTCTCATTGTCCAGTCCTGAAATAGACCCTAAAGAGTAGCTACAACAATACTGATCTCTTTCTGAGTTTTCTGACCGGAGGGTCAAGATTCTGAAAAATCTTAATGTGTGTGGTGTGCTGTGTTTGGAATATCACAGCAGACCCTTTTTCAGAAAAAGGGTCCTACATTCCCCAGTATGTATTGCAACCGGGGAACATAGGACCCTTTTTCAAAACATAGATACGCTCCCATTAGAGGGGGAAGCATGTCCCATTTAGAATATACCTAAAGTGCTGATTGCTGATTAGCATGCCGACCGAGTCCCGTTCCTCTCCCTGCTTCCCTATCTCTGTCCTATCAGATAAAGGCAAAAATGTGATCAACTTTCTGTGCACCTCTAAATTGATCTTGAAATACTGTAATTAAAATAATATATAATGATAACTGTCATTTCAAAGAACCCAACACAGTGTAACAAACAAATATTATAAGAAAGTCAGTTTCTTCAGCGTCCATGTTGTTTACCTGTGTAGATCACAAGCGTATTTCCTTTTCTGCATTGCTAGCCAAACTGTGTTTGTGCATGCGGGTTGTTTTTACACAGGCATGGTGTAAATCAGATATGTGTCACTTCTAATATGTAAACAGACAGCTATGAAAAACAGATATAGGCAACAAATCGGAACTGGTCATGAAGACCTGTAGCGTAAAGATAACCCAAGTGTCCACTGAGTGTGTTAATGTGAATAAAATGAGGTCTGCTGTCATGTGACAAATGCTGCCTGTCACATGTGAGGAGGTTGAGGAGTCTCTGTCTGGATTATCTTCTTACTTTAACATGTTGACACATCCTCATGATTATTTGTTTACTCCCTCCACACAACAGAAACCCGGGATGGGATCCCACACTCAGCGCCACACAGCTGTACACATGACTGACTGCTTAACTGACTCAGTGGAGCTTATCTGTGCAGATGAGTCCAGCCTTCTGGCTCGCTCCTGTCTGTCTGCAGCAGCAGGAGCCGGGGATCACACAAGGAGCCGTCTGCAGTGATCGACACCGGCGCTTAACTGTTTTGAAGTTGTTCTCTTGGTATGCAAAATGAGTGCAGTTGCATTTCCCTTTATTTTACACCCTTGAAACAAGATTTGAAAGAATATGCGGCTTGCACACAAGCAGCCTCCAGAGAGATTTCATCCTACTCAAACAACTTGGAGCAAAGTCTCTGAGTTGTCTTCATAATCACCGCTGACACAGGAGCCTCGGGGGCATTCAAGACACCGGCCCTTGGGTTGTGAACAGTGCTAAATTACAGACATGTGGGGAGAGGTTAAGGGCCTCAAAAAAAAAAAAAAAACCTGACTAGTCCCACGATGATAAACTCCTCAGCCTCCTCAAAAACGAAAAACCCATTACACACCCGCAACGCCTCGTCGCCTCTCTCCACAGCGCCAGGCATAAAAGCAGGAAAGATAAAACGGAAACGTTAAATAGGAAAAACACGAGGACCCACCCCCGCCCCCCTCCTCCCTCCATCCTCATCCCCATCCACTCTGATCGAGAGAAAGCGAGTGATGGAAGCTTCACAATTTGTTTTCTCTCTCTTTTTTTTTATTCCTGCTCTTTCCCTGATAAACATTTGCAGAGAGTCTCAAAAACAGAGCTGAGCTCCGGCGCCGCAGAAAGATTTTTTCATTTTCTGCCACCGCCTCATAAACAGAGCTGTGAGACAATGTGGTTAGAAATGATGAATATATAACCGGTGGCTTTAATATCTTTAATACTTGCTGTGGATGTGGCGGAGAGGAGGGCGGTGTATACCAGACAATGATGAAAAAGAAAAGGGAAAAGATGGCGAGGTCTGCAGCTCTGAGGTTTCTGTGCTCCATTAGGATCCTTTATATTGCATGGGTTCAGTCCCAGTGCTTCTCTCAGGACTAACAAGGCAGCTTTTATTACACTTACTGCCACATTGTTTCCAGGAGCTGAATGGAGTCACCACGGTGACAGAGGAGCTGCTGTCCATCAGTGTGGTGCAGATGTTGAAGCCTGCCAGGAGGAGGTTCACATGTTGGGGAATGCATGTTGTCTTGGTTGACCACAGTTCAGCTGCAGGCTGCTAAACCTATTCACAAAAACACAAGTGATCAGATTAAATCAACAAGATATAGTGTGTTTACTTGTGAGTTATTCAACTTCTTGTGTGTAAACGATTTTTTTTTCTAATTGCTGACTTTCTGTGATGTGGACAGCAAAGTAAGGATTTCATTGTCAGGGAAACTCACCTTTCCACAGTGCAAATGACAATAAACACTTTTGACTTTGACTAAATGTTGTTACAGACTTAAAGGGATAGTTCACCCAAAATTCACAAAAAAATTGATCATTAAATAACAAGATATCTGAGTTATTCAACTTCCTCATGTGATTTTTTTTTAATTTAAGGGATGTGGACAGCAAAGTAAGGATTTCAGAGTCCTTTCCCATAAACACTTTTCTTTGACTGAGTTCCAGGGGTTCACCCAAAATTGAAATTGCACATTCTCTGAGTTACAGCAGTGCATGTCCATATAACGGTTGCAAATGGACACCAACTGTTTTTTGGTGTGTCTTTTTGGACGAAGAAAAGTATTATCCATTCACAACCATTATATGGACAAATACTGCTGCGTGGACCCCCCCGTAACTCAGAGAAGGAACAAAGAACTCTGAATATTCTCACAGCTCTTAGTCGACATGACGGTGAGCAGATAATGAGTGAAATTTGAATTTTGGGTGAACTATCCCTTTAAGCCCTCGTTACACTACAGGATTATTTTTGGTCGTTCATGATAGTCATATGCAGTGTTGGACAGTAGTCAGTTGGGGCTCAGTTGGTAGAGCACCATGTGTGGAGGCTATAGTCCTCGCTGCACGCGGCCCCGGTTCGAGTCCCGCGTTGGACGGCCCTGTTCTGCTTGTCATTCCCTCCCATTTCCTGTCATACTCTCTACTGTCCTATCAAATAAAGGCATGAAAAGACAAACATAATATATACTTTAAAAAGTATTTAGTTATAGTTACTAGTTACTTTCTCAAAAGTTAGCAACTACACTGTAACTAACAGGAAAAGTAACTATTGTGTTACTTTCTTATAAAGTGCTCAAATTAGTCAAATAACTTGGACTCGCCCCCCTAACCACCCTAACCTCCTGTTTATCTGAAAATAACCAACTTACTCAGTATCCTTCCGCACAGGAATACTGAGTTGGTTAGTTCCAGATGAACTGCTTTTGTGTATAACGTACACTCTAACAGGTGTATTGTTTTGTGACGGGACTTCCTGAGTCAAGTAATGGTGCATTTTATTGCCAGTGATGGTAATAGTGTAATAACGAGGGAAACAGTAATGTTTCTTTAATTACTGTTATTGGAAAAAAGTAGTGCTGTTAGTAAGGCTGTTATTTGATAACATCACTGGTCATATGTCAGATTAGATTATCATAGAACTGTGAATTCTTGCCGTGTCTTGGTCAGGACAGTGACCACATTACAAGTTTGTATGATGTATCTGTTAATCAAAATCGGGCTGAACTTGTGAAGTGTGACATTAGATATGACAAATAGTTCATTCTCATGTAACGGAGGTCTGCAGGCGTGCCACAGTCAGGAGAAGTGACAGGTTGTGGCGGTAGCCGTACCGTAAGTAAACTCACTCACCCATAAAAGACGCGCTAACCAACTTGCAAAGTGATTGTCAATGTCTTGGCGAAGCGGTTAGCATCGTCACCTCCGGTGTGACAGGTGGTGCGATCCATCCTCACTCAGGGCAAGTCTGAACCAAACAACATGGGTCACACTCACATGTCTGTAAAATGTGAGAAGTTGAATATGTAGAGAACTGTAAGTTCTCTATAGCGATGTTGTGACATCATTTCTACTTTTCTTCCTGTATACTGAATTTCATTTCATACTGAATTTCTCTTATCTTGGGGACTGCCTGGTCAGCACACGTTTCATTGATTGTTTCCATGGTAACCCTGGTCTAAGGCCTGGGGCTGGTTTCCCACAGATATGTCAGACTGGTCTGTAGTGTTGCTCCAGTCTTCATTTTCTTTTTTTTTCATTGTGTTTTTTGTTTTACATCGGTAATATGTTTTGCATATTCCACTGTTGTCTTGTCTGTAACAACATCTGTTGCACATCTGTCCGTCCTGGGTGAGGGATCCTCCTCTGTTGCTCACCCTGAGCTTTCTCCCATTTTTCCCTGTTTAAAGGGTTTCTGGGAGTTTTTCCTCAGTGGATGTGAGGGTTGACGGATGTTGTTAGGATGCCATGTGAAGCCCTTTGAGACAAACTGTTTGTAAAAATGGGAAATTGCTTTGCCTTTTCTTTAAAGGGACAACGAGGAGTTTTGGAAAAGCAAAGTGTTTTCACACTACATTTATGAGCCTCCGCGTGCACTGTAGAATTCTTCGACCGGCGCAAGACGGACTCATGTTTTCATTCATCAAGGATTAAAGTCAGAGGTTCAAAGAGGTTCGGTTACCATAGCAGTTCCGACCCATAACGCTGCTGAATCGCCGTTATTCTCATTCGCGTCTGCGAAACCGAAAGTAATGAAACCACCACCACTAATAATAACAAAATAATGATAGAGACAAAACGATGTATTAAGCGAAAATGGAGCCATTAACAAGTGTGGGTAGCGTAGATTCATCCACATTAATATGAGACTGTTTTATAACCAAATAGAAACTCCTCGTTGGCCCTTTAAACATGGTTCATTCAACGACAAAGTGCAAACCTGCCACGACTGTTAAATAGCGAGGTGTGAGACGTGGCGACAGCAGACGTAAGGTTTCTACAGCCCATGTAGTTGTTGTACAGCGACACTGACATGAAACCAGTCGCTGTGGTTCAAGCACAAAATGGCTTCGTTCACCACCAGAGCCAGTCAGATACCAGAGTGACTCTTGTCAGTCTCACAGACGCTGCCATGACCAGACAACACACAAAAGCTGATCCCAGTTCTGGAGCTGCTTCCTTATGGGTTTTTCTATGTCCAACACAAATCACACTCTAATGTTTCTGAATGTTTAAAATAAAACTTCCTTCTCACTGTGGGATTTTCTGCTGACGTAAACAGAGCTCAATGATTAAAGCTGGTTCCTTAACTTTGATTAAAGTCATAACTTTCTCAGTTCCGCAATCCAGCAAGAACTAAACCGCCTGGTGGAACAGATGAATTTATTCTAAATGAAGTCTGACTGTTTGTCCAGTCTGAGACGCAGTCTGTGTAGCTATGTTTCCATCCACACCTTTTTTTGCACATTAAAGCATAAGTCAGTGGAATGTTTTTGTTAAAAGTCTAAAATCAGTCTGAAAAGAAAGACAGGTTCAACAGAAAGTAGGAGAATGAGAGAGGTCAACTGGCCTTTATTAATGGGTTTAAAAACTCTGATGAGACCAGCTGATGTCATTAACTCCAGTCCAACCACAGCAGCCAGGTGAGCAGGGACCAGAGGAGTGCTGATGCTGAGGGGGTGGGGGGCTAAAATACTCCCTCAACATTTAAGGAAGCTCCTCTAACAGCTCGACACCTCCAACCCTGCTGCGAGGTTTTCGTCTCTGAAGCGGAGAGACAGACCCAGTGAACTGGTGCTGGTGCTAAAATAAAGCCAAGAATCTGAACACCCTAATCTGGACTTGGCCGAGACATTTTGGCCGTGGCAGCTACAATCTCGCCTGTTGCTTGAAAACCCTGGCCAGCCTGCAGGCTGCAGGGCTGCAGGGCTGCAGGGCTGCGGTGGCCAGCTGATGGGCTACATGAGCTGATCTGGCTGGTATTAGCCAGATATAGCTGAGGATGGGGGGGTGTGGGAGGGTGGGGGGCGTCTAGCTGGCTTTGGCTTTGTGTCGGCCGGCTCTCCTCCTGACTCACTGGCAGCCTGGCTGGTTCTCCAAGGCTGGCTGACTGGATATGTTGGCCAACCCAAAACAGTGAGCTGACTCACCAGCTTAGTGGCTGGTTGAGTTTCAGAGAGCAGCCGTCGTCCCAGCGACAGGAAACAGGATTCATGTTCAACCAGCAGACACACCTGTGCAACTCAGCACACATTACACTCAACGTCTTGTGTTGTAGCCAAAACTATGAGGACACGACCGTCCACTCCCTCTAGGCTGAGGCTGTTTGTCATTGTTTGCCCCCTCCCACTCCTCCCACTCCTCCCGTTTTGAATCAAGCACCACTCGGTCTGTGAAAACACAATGATGATTATCTTGGAGACTATACAAGGCATTGTTATGAATTTTCTGTCACTGGGTTGACAGGAAATGACAAGGAGTGGACCAGATCCGGTCCCGTTGCACAAAAGCAATCACCAGCATCACTCACGCAGACTGAGTGCTGCTTCACACAGGTTGGAGCTCTACCATGCAGAGTTTAACAACTGTCAGTCTGTGCATGCAGCTTCAACATGCATTCATTTGACTTTGGAAATACCAATATTATTGGTATTATGTAATAAAACATAAAACATGTAGGCATGGTAAAAGGCAAGCTCTTGAGAGGCCAGTCTTGGGTAAGCTGTTATAAGACTGTTAACCAACCCACCCAGTGATGTGATGTCCTGCCTGACAGATGATTGACAGCTACAGATGAATTAGTAGGTCCTCTTGCTCAGACAGGAGTTGTAAGTTGGCAAATAGAGACAGAACTGTGTTTGTGTGCCAACATCACGTTATAGGTCACAGTTTGGCAGGTTGTTTATTCTATGTTTTGTAAAAGGATACCAGTTCATTAACTGTAAACATCTTCATTATGTTCTTGTTTGCACTAAAAAAAAGAGGAAAGATTCTAGACTTCTTGTTTTTAACACTTCAAGTCACAAACATTCCATGTATACGTTCCAGGTAACCTGTAACTCGTCATTTTTTCCGTCCTGTTGTCTGCAAAAAAGTCACTATAACGGCATTTCTGTAGTAACTTCCGACCCGTGAACTCAGACACACAGATCAAAACACTTTATAGTATGACTTCACAGGAAGGAAAAACACAAAAAATAACAAAAGTGGTTTTCCTTGAACGCACCTTTATTTTTCTATTTTCAAACAGTGTGTGTATGTAAAAATTTTCAAAATTGTTTCAAATTTTTGAATTCATTCATTGGAAAATCAATTTTATACATTTTTATATACACACACTATTCGAACAGTAGAAAAATAAAGAGTCATCCCTTGGCTTGCACACAGCCCTTCATTGTTATTTTTCCTCATTGGATAACACTTGTATCCCACAAGGAAAGTTTTCTCCTGGTTTACAGCAGAGCAGAGTGACGGAGAGACTCGTGTTACGGCTGAAACACTCCATGTAAGTGATTGCTGACGGAAAATAGGACTATTTAGGACTTATATTAACAAAAACATTCCACTGATATCTGCTTTAACTGTAAACATCTTCATTATGTTCTTGTTTGCACTAAAAAGAAAGGGAAGAATCTAGACTTGTTTTTAAAGGTAATCATGCTGTGATTCCACTAGTCCTGACCATAGGAGATCACATCAGGCTGAACTAAAATGAGTTTGACGGCCCTGGACTGAAACAATAAGTGAATGTAAACTTTCATGAAATAATAAAGCATGAGTGTTGTTTCTTCATCCTGTAGCCTATGGAAGCAGAGAAACAGAGTAACGCAGACAGACAGCGCGTCCATAGGAAAAACATTTTATTGAAAAACATTTTCAGTTTGTAACAGACTGGTGGAATGTGTGTCATTTATCCTCACTTTGAACTTTGTTTTAAATTTTTGAAAGTTAAAACCATTTTTCACAGCCTGGCCATCTCATACTGCAAGGAAGGGAGGAGGAGGGCTACAGCCACCCAGTAACCATGACATAACTAACCGAAACCAGGTGTGGACGAACAAACAATGTAAATATAATACTGTGTTACTTACAAACTGGACTGAAATTAAATCATAAAACTGAACAAAGAAGAAAAAAAAGAAACTAATTCAATAAATATTTATGGTACACACTTATGGCACAAATATGCAGCAGTCGGTTTGGCAACTTTTCTCTCTTTTTTTTTTTTTTAAACCAAATTACCATGGAAACAGTGCAAAAGGGGAGGGAGTGGGGAGGACATGGGCTTTCCATAGCGCGCTAGCTAAAATACATAGCAAAAATTCAAATTTTATACAAAACATCTTACTTTAAGAGTTTATAAAAAAATGTTTTTATTGGGTTGTGGTCAATATTTACATAAGCTATTTACCAAAAAAGTAGTATGCTCTGCTTTTACTGAAGTGTACTCTGTTTTTTTCTGGACTTTTTTCCCCCCATTTACTTCCCTAAAAAGGTGAATAAGGCTATTGTAACAACCCAGGATCCATATACAATACAAACATTAATGTATTTACAGTTTCTTACCTACAGAAGTACGGTGCAAAATTACTGTGTCAAGTGACCAAGGGCTGACCATACGAGCAAGGCATTTACAGTAGCCTGAGGTGCTTCTCCTAGCCCGTGCGCTAAGACTCCCACAGCATCACTGGGATGTTTCCTGACCGGCTGAACCGGTCCCGGTCACGGCGGGAGGGAGGGGGGAGCGTTAGACCAGCGGCTGCTAAGAAAAGGACGCCAGATTCAAAGAAACTAATAAGATTGTCATATTCTGCCGCAGACAGACAGCAACTAAACGGACATTTCTTTGTTGTATAAGTGTGTCTCTTTTAACCTTTTTCTTAAATACCTGTTCAGATGTGATATACGTATATATATGATTTGTAATGGTTTCATTTTTCACAGTTTACCTTTGTACTACGGCACATAGTTCAAAAACAGAAAAAAGGTTCAAATAATACTACAAATAATGCAGGAAAGGGAAAAAAAAAACTAACAGCAGGCTTATGTGAAGTACTTTGCTAGTTTTGTGTCATTTCTTTGTTGTTACGTCTTTCAGTGGTTAAGAACACTTTCCATAGGTGTTTTTTTTTTCTCATCATTGATTAAAAAAATAAATAAGAATTGCATATTTGCAGATTTTGTAGCCTCTTGGAGGCACAAACCTCAGATCATACAAGGCTTGGCTTTTTCGGTGAAATTCCATGTTCACGTTTCATGAACACAATGATGTCGTGGATGGTGGCCTGATAAATGCAACGTGACCGGCCTCAGTCACAAATGGTGATCGTAAGCCAAAGAGATTAATGAAGAGTGAAAATCGCTGAAATATGGACTTGCTCAACACACACACACACACGCACGCACACGCACATGCACAGAGAATATGAAAATTAGGTGCACTGGGTGTTCATGGGAAATATCCTTTGGGAGATGCTACACAGAGTGAGTGTGGGAGACACAGCCAGTCCGCCCTTGTGTACACCAATGTGAGCTATTTTGGGATCAGATAACTCTACTCCCCTCGGGGCAGGGGCAGGGGGGGGGGGCGGGTCCTTCCCAGGACCGAGCCCCGCTTCCGTGGATGAGAGCTCATGAAAAAATATGGTATCAGTGGGTTGAGAGATATCAAATAATCCAAAAACCTAGATTGCATAATGTGCACTTATACCATAATATATTAACATTACTTCTTCTTCCTCTCCACACCGCCTGACAACACCTGTGCTCTATGTGTCTATCATAAATAAATTCTGCTTATTTTATTTTATTTTATTTTTTTTATTTTTCATCTTTGCAATGTCCTTTTTTTTTTAAATGTACATCTATTCCGTAACAAAAACAAAAAAGAAGTAAATCAAAACCTCACAATATGGAAATGCTAATGGAGACTGAGAAACAGTGAAAATGTAAGTAAGTCCCTGTGCTTTTTTTTTTTTTTCTAACGAGAATAGGAGAGCACCAGTCACACTGATTTTTTTTGGGCAACCTTTATCATGAATGTCCTCCTACATGACAGTACCTGAAGCTGTTTCAGCCAGCTGCGCTAACCTCAACTAGATCTCGGGCCTCTTCTTCTTCACCTGATGCGAAACAATGGCAGTAAGGCGAATTGGATTTTTTTTTTTTTTGTCCTTTTTCTTTTTTTTTTATTGCCCCTAACACTTTCCTGTGTGAAAAGCTCAGATTCCAGACACATTGAGGTGAGCTCTTTGCTACTAAAGCTGACAGGATACAGCTGCTCTCCCATCTCCAGCATGGACCGTCTCCCTGTGGATCGCTGGGAGGAGTGGAGGTACCAAAAAAAGGAGGGGTTAAAAGTGCTGCTCTATGTTTTTGAAAGTCCTCCACTCTTCCCAGGAGCCACCTGGACAGATGGTTTTTGCACCCTCTCAGGGGGGTAGGGTGCAAAATTACCCCCAAAAAACAACAAAAAAAACATCATCACTCTTTCTTTTCATGCTCTCACCACTGCTAACCCCCCCTCATGGGTAACTTGTGTTTGAATCCTCACACATGACGACGTGTCACAGAAGGAAAAGAAAAACAATCACGTATTAAAACCAGACATGACCAAAAAAAAAAGATTAAAGGTAAATGTTGACAATTAAAAAAAAAACAGTTTGTTTCTGTCTTTTAAAACCTTCAAGTAACATTACATGAGGTTTTCAGCTGAGCGCAGAGGGGGGGCGGGGTGGTGGTGGGGGGCTCAGCTGGAAACATCTGGGAATGAGGAGAAACGTCGCGATTCCACACTTTTCCACCCAAAGTGTTCACATTGACCTGGTCAGTGTGTGTGTGTGTGTGTCTGGATGTGTGTAAATGTGTGTGGCGGTGAGCGTGTTGGGTGACGGGGTGGGGGGTGGGGGGGGGGGTTTGATCTCAGAGAGTCAGTCAGGAGAGTCCTCCTTCCTCTCCCTCCTCCTCCTCATCCGCCGGGTAAATCCATACAGTTCCAGGTGGAGTGAGCGCCGATGGAGGGAGGGATGGAGGGAGGGAGGGAGGGAGGGAGGGGGGGGGTCCACAGTCAGCCCGTTACCTCTCCTGCTCCTCACTCCTTTATTGTCTCTTTCCCTCTTTTCTAAAAGCAGTGTAGTCTCTCTTTAAGGTCGGGTCGAAAACAAACAAACAAACAAAAAATCTTTTTCCTCCTTTTCTGTCCCACGAAACCTTCACGTCCGTTTTGTCCTTCCCAAAGAAAACGCCACGCTGTGCATCTGTCTGACTTTCTGATTCCACAACACTCAGTCCCTCCCTCACCCCCCCTCCCCATCCAAAAAAAACAACAACAAAAACAACCAGGTAGCGACGCCGGGGGGAGAGAAGATTGTTCTCTCTACTTCCCAGAACTCCCAGAGAGCAGCAGCAGCAGGAATGGCGGCGGGCTCTTACCCGTCCGCGCCAACTGTGACCACATCAGACGGCGAGGTTATCAGCACGACTTTGAGAAAGACAGGAATAGTGACAAAACATGGGAGAAGAGGAGGAAGAGTGGACAGAGTGAGAGAGAGAGAGACAGAGAGAAAGAGAGAGTGTTTGTTGGCGGCGTGCCGGCGGTGCCAGAACCAAAACCACCTGCTCTGCCCCGATTGGCTGCTCCACTTCCAGTTTTTGAGTCTCTTTTTTTTTTGCCCCGGCCTCAGACCTTGTAATAGATGTTGGCCGGGCTCTGAGGAGGCATCTCCTGGACGATGTAGACCGGGTGGCCGTAATCGCCGCTGACCTTCTCGTAGTGCGGGCAGAAGACGCTGTCAGCAGTCCTGAGCGGGATGATGATGTCGCTGGGCTCCGAGCCGTTATTGTTCCCGCCGCCTCCGCTCCGCTTGGGCGTGGCCAGGGTGCTGAGCGACAGCGTGGCGGCGTGCTGCGGCGAGTGCTTGCGATGCCGCCGCCGGTACTTGAGCAGCAGCAGGACCAGCATGATGATGATGATGATGAAGATGACGCTGCCCGAGGCGATGCCCACGAAGATGGCCACGTCGGAGCCGATGATGCTGGAGGACTTCCCGTTGCCGTTGTTGTCGTTGCTTTCTCTCGGCGCTACATCTGGAAGATGGGAGGGAAGGAGGAGTGAGTCAGATGGCCAGCTTCTATCCTGTTTGATTCTGTTCTATTCCTGAAGGTTAAAGGGATATTTCAACAATTTGGAAAATTGGCCCATAGCAGTAGGTTTGTTTCCTTTAATTGCCCGTGCAAGCTGTTTTTAGAGTGGCGGAGCAGAGCCGCTAGAGCTACGCTATGGAGGCTCATGGAATTTCTTGGTTTCTTCAAAACTCCAAAACTTCATATTTTCTATTTTTTGTCATGCATGTTGTTGAGCAGCTCTTTGTTCAACGCTGCTGTTTTTTTTACATGCTACATAAATACATTTGAATTGTATTGTACTGTATTCTATCCATCTTTCCACACCATAGTGAAGGTGTAGAGAACAGGCCGGCACCACGGCGACTGGTTGAAGCCTGTCTATAGGAGCTTTTTGTATTGAGTTCCATTCTAAGACTATAAGAGGCTGGTAAGACAGATACACAACAACAAGTGGCACTTTAATAAAATTGCATTTTGAAAGACAAAGAGGAGTGAAGCTCATCTTCTAAATAACAGCTCCATATGGAGACAACTGAGGGAGAAATATTTGATGTTATCATGACATCAATTATGAAAGCCAAGCTGTGTTCTGACTCCCAGCGATGGACACTCTGGTTCACATCCAACACTCAAGGGTGCTTGTTTTTTTGTTTTTTTCCTGCATGTTCTCCAGGCCTGGTTCTACATACATATATATATATATACTCTGGCTGCAGGGCCAGGGAGAGATGTGGACTAACTGCCAGACTGCTGGGGCACGGGTCTGTGTTCTCTAAACTCATCTAATAATAAATGACTCCATAAAGTTTCATCTTATCTCTTCTACCATGGACTCGCTGGGACTTTCTACTTTCTACTATGTAAATGAGTCACTACAATGTAACTGGCAATGTCAGTTTATAGCGGTTATGGTCAGTCACTGCTGCACTGAGAGTTTTGCCCCTGGGGGTGCAGCTGGTGTGGGGTTGGGGTGGGGTGGGGGGGGGTCAGGTCAAACAGCAGCGCTGTGACATGACCGTGTGAAGCCTGCGACCCTGTAACAGCGCTACTGTGAGATTTACAGCCAGAAATCAAAAGTGAACCAATGAGAACTGATTTTTCTTTGTGAGAGAAAAATCTGTGGCACCGCACTACGACACGGTGTCATGACGACCACCGTGCCTGGTGTGTCCGTGTCTATGTCTGTGTCTCTTCTTGGATGGCAAGCAGCCCAAAGCCAGGACCCCTTCTATTGTTTTACAAGGAGCATTATGCAACCGGAGCGCGGCAGGCAGCCTATATGCTCCTGCCGGGTGGGAATGGAGGAAACGTTTCAGAAAAAAACAAAGACAACAAAAAGTTGAAGTATGCAAAAAAAAAAGAAAAAAAGAAAAGAAAACATGTGCCAGAGATTTAAAGCGCGACATGTTTCATGTGGTATCTAGGAGTGGAAACAGACGAGGCCACGCCCACAGTGAAGCGGGACACGGGGGGAAGGAGCGGAGGGCTGTTTATGTAGGTCAGTTTGTTTTTGTTCTCAGGCCTTTCCTGTTTCTTTTTTTTCTACACACAGCTCGTTGCGGAAATTGCCTGATTCAGACTCTCTACTGGGGCAGATTTCTAACTGCAGTGTAATAGCAGAGATAAGAGCTGCGTGTAGCTGCGTGTCTGAGCCGCCGCTCGGCTGCAGGAACAAGCGGCGTGTCATTAAAAAGATGGCAGACAAGCGATCGGATCAGCCCCCCCCCCCCACTGAAAAAGTCACTTAAGAGGAGGTGGCTGCAGGCTGGAGCGGGGCCAGGCTGGAGATACCTCCTGAGTCCTTGAGAGGCCAGGAGATGCTTATCGCTTTTACGGGCAACATTCAATTACTGGCTGATGAATGGCTGACCTTTCTTTCCTTCACTCCCTAACACACATGGCAGCCACACACACCTTCACTTCACCGACAGTGTGACCAAAAAGCCAAATGATTTCAATAAATCCAGTACTGGGCCACCACGGCTCACCTGGCTTCTCCAGCACTTCGTTGGGGTTGTAGGTCTCCTTGCCGTCCGAGTGCTTGGGAGAGTAGGGCCCTCTGGTGGGGTTGTCTTTGGGTGAAACGTCGGAGGGATCTGGAACAAAGCAAGTAAGACACACAAGGGATTATTAGGCAATTCTTTATTTGTGTGTATGCGTGTGCATGTGTGCATGCACGTGTGGGTGTGTTGTTTTATGTTAAGGAGCAGCTTCGGATCAACTGGGCGGGCCTGTTCATCATGGTTTCTTGTATTTTTGTCTCAGTAGCAGTAAAGGCTGAGGAAAGTTTATTCCTAATCTTAGGTTATTATGAAAAATCATCATCAAGAATTTAAATTTTGAAAGAAACGAGAGTTCACCTCTTCATTTCATTGTCTTCCACAGTCACTCTTCACTTCAGAGCACACTCACTTGAAAAAAACCCCTCTTGAACCTCTAAACAGGGCCGTATAAAGGTGATGATCATTCTCGGGGCCCAGTGCCCAGTAGGGCCCCCAAAAACCCCCAGTAGTCTAATCTTTATTCTGCTTAGACCACGGCTAATACTTATAGTAATGCTGCATTAGCATCAAAACAAAGTAGGCTAAATAAAAAATGATGATACATACGTAGTCTAAGAAAAAAAGTGGAAAAGTCGGCCCAGTTTGGTATTCTTTCAGGGGGCCCAGAATTCCTCCTGCGGAAGCCTGTAAACTTAGCACTCTGCTGAAATGCATCTCAGCGCAGAACAAAACAGCCACCGAGCATCTGCTGCTATAATCACTGCTGCTGGAGCTGTGCACTGTAAAAGCTCCACTGTATTAGATGCGCACTCAACGATGCCTTACGTCTAATAAATCCACTGGTTTATGAGCGGCTCACACCGACGGTGGGGCTGAGATCCAGCTTTGTTCTACACATAAGTCAGTGAAGCCTTGGAGGAAGCTGATAATCGGAATAATTACGGCTGTAATGAAGCAAAGGGTCTGACATATTGTCTGGAATGTCACACGTGCAGGTTCATGCATTTCTGAACCGGAGCTGTGTGTGTGGGAAGGCTTCCAGCCCAAAGAGCATATATCAGCAGATATTTCCTGTGTATGTGTATGTGCAAGCAGACACAGCTGTGTGTGTGTGTGTGTGTGTGTGTGTGAGAGAGAGAGCGAGAGCATGTTTCAGTGCATTAGGCTTCCGCTAGATTAAATCTGCTGCCCCCCTCACAGCCCCAGGTGTCATGGAGACGATGGAGCTGCATTGTGCACAGGCTCCTGTGACCTTATTAGGATATTTTCTGTGGCCTGCACAGATTTTTTTTTTTTTTTTTTTTTGTGCACAGAGTACGAGCTGCATCACAACTGAGATTCAGTCAAACAACACTTACTTTGTCCCACTTTCATGATTATTTTCATGGACTTGGTTTTGCACACTCCCCCCTCCTGGTTGTCGATGCCCTCCATGGTGCCATTCGAAGTAGCTGCAGCAGAGAAGAGAGAAGAAGAAGAAGAGGATGGAGGTTAGGATTAACTGTCAACATCTTCATCTTCATGGGGGGGGGGGTTATTGTTGTTATTACTGCCTGTGCCGGCAGCAGAGGTAGCCACGGTGGGACGGACGCCAACACTGTTGTTGTTACACGTCACGCCTCTGATTCCATCGTCTAAAAAACACACGGGGGCGGCGATATGCCCGCTTTGTTCGGTAGAGTGTAAACACGGAAATGCGGCGTGATGAAGGTGGAGGGGTGGGGGAGGGGGAGGGGAGATCTGCTGTTTGGAGCGGCTAAAAAAGATGTGATGGAGAAATGGTTGCGGTGCTATACATGCCTGAAGCCTATCTCAGAGAAACAGGCCGTTCCCAAAGACAACAGAGACGCTGAGAAGCTCCTCCTGAGGACGGATGGGACTCAACCAGTCACCGCTCACCGCTCACCGCTCAGCGCTCACCGCTCACCGCTCACCGCTCACCGCTCAGCACATCCACAAAGTCAATTAGCTTGAGTCATTGTGACTGTAATATCTCTAATTGTGCTGATGGGCCTCATGAAGGAGGCAGTTAAAGGGGAGGAGGGAGGAGGGAGGGGGGGGGTCAGGCTGCAGTGACAGTGGCCATCTTGGTGAGGCACAAAGTCTGAGATTAGCTTGAGTCATTTGACCCCAGAACCACTAACCCTGGTCTACCATGGGAACCACTACCACTGGAAGGAGACCCAGCACTGGTCTTACCAAAGGAGACCCAGAACCACTACCACTGGTCTACCAGGAGACCCAGAACCACTACCACTGGTCTACCAGGAGACCCAGTAACACTGGTCTACCAGGAGATCCAGAACAGTGGCCATCTTGAGATCCAGAACCCTGGTCTACCAGGAGACCCAGAACCACTACCACCCTGGTCTACCAGGAGACCCAGAACCACTACCACCCTGGTCTACCAGGAGACCCAGAACCACTACCACACTGGTCTACCAGGAGACCCAGAACCACTACCACACTGGTCTACCAGGAGACCCAGAACCACTACCACTGGTCTACCAGGAGATCCAGAACCACTACCACCCTGGTCTACCAGGAGACCCAGAACCACTACCACCCTGGTCTACCAGGAGACCCAGAACCACTACCACACTGGTCTACCAGGAGATCCAGAACCACTACCACACTGGTCTACCAGGAGATCCAGAACCACTACCACACTGGTCTACCAGGAGATCCAGAACCACTACCACCCTGGTCTACCAGGAGATCCAGAACCACTACCACCCTGGTCTACCAGGAGATCCAGAACCACTACCACTGGTCTACCAAGAGACCCAGAACCACTACCACCCTGGTCTACCAGGACACCCAGAACCACTACCACCCTGGTCTACCAAGAGACCCAGAACCACTACCACACTGGTCTACCAAGAGACCCAGAACCACTACCACACTGGTCTACCAGGAGACCCAGAACCACTACCACCCTGGTCTACCAGGAGACCCAGAACCACTACCACACTGGTCTACCAGGACACCCAGAACCACTACCACTGGTCCACGAGGAGACCCAGAACCACTACCACCCTGGTCTACCAGGAGACCCAGAACCACTACCACCCTGGTCTACCAGGAGACCCAGAACCACTACCACACTGGTCTACCAGGAGATCCAAACTGGTCTACCAGGAGATCCAGAACCACTACCAAACTGGTCTACCAAGAGACCCAGAACCACTACCAAACTGGTCTACCAAGAGACCCAGAACCACTACCAAACTGGTCTACCAGGAGACCCAGAACCACTACCACCCTGGTCTACCAAGAGACCCAGAACCACTACCAAACTGGTCTACCAGGAGATCCACTGCAGCCACTGATTCATTATTATAATTATTTCATTAGAGCAGGAGCAAATAATCCTTCATTAAAGGTAATGAATTGTTACATGTGCTACTGTGTGTAAAACAATATGTGTAATATGTAATCATCTTCTGCAGCTAATAAACCAGAATATATTGCAGTAAATTGTCATATTCTTAACATTGCAATAATAATATCACACCATGGGGCCTAAAGTGATTCCCACACCTACAGTAGCAAACGGCCTAAACATTAAAGAATAAGATGATTGAAAGTCTGGGTGTTTTCCACATGGAGCCGTTCTACTGGCTGGTCAGAGATCAGCAGGAGGCGGGGACAGAGACAGCAGAGTATCAACCACAGGTCGCTGCCTTCCTTCCTAGTTACCATCACTTATTGGTCATCAAGGAGGAGGAGGATGACGTGGAGGAGGAGGAGGAGGACCGAGGAGGAGGAAGAAGAGGAGGAGGAGGAAGAGGAGGAGGAGGAGGACCGAGGAGGAGGAAGAAGAGGAGGAGGAGGAAGAGGAGGAGGAGGAGGAGGAGGAGGAGGAGGAGGAAGAAGAGGAGCAGGAGGAGGAGGACCGAGGAGGAGGAGGAGGAGGAGGAGGAGGAGGAGGAGGAGGAGGACCGAGGAGGAGATGCTGTAGCAGCGCTTTGAAGAACAGGAACTGGCCTTCTGATAAACAAAGTGTGTGTGTTATAGTCATACAGATGTGCCCCCCCCCCACACACACACACACAGCGGGCCCATCAGCTGTCTGTCTGCTCCTCTCTGTGCTGCCCCCAGAGGCTCCGGGCCGCAACTACTGCAGCCCACAGCCTCCGGATCAGGAGTGGGAGGGCGAGGGGGGGGGGGGTAAGAGGGGCTTGTGGTCTATCAGGTCGGTAACACAGAGGCTAACGAGCTGCCAGGGCTTAGCGGCTTGGCTTCCCGCCAGCGCACAGTGGCCCACATTCACTCTGACTGCTCCCCCCCCCCACACTACCTCTCTCTCTGTCTCTCTCTCTCTTAAACAAAAACCCTGATCGTCATGGGATGGGCCACCGCTGCCACCTTCTTCCTC